>VWZG01007998.1:93237-143159 GCA_013396735.1 Grallaria varia | reverse complement strand
AAGTTCGTATTAGCCAGAGAGGAGAGAAAAATCCTGAAAAATTTAAAACTATAACAGATGGTCACTACAGCCCACTCCTGTGAGAGGTGTTGTCTTTTTCCAGTGACAGGATTTACCATCCCCAGCTTCCAGAGATCTGCTTGGTTCTCCATGCCGACTTCCCACGAGGCAGCTATCCTCAAAACTGCTTCCAAAGCATTGGTTTTTTGTGGAGAGAGCAGAATTGTGTGAGCAACTTATTCTGCATTTCTCTAGGCCTTGCATTAGTAGGGCTGGGCATAGACAGTGAAAAACTGCACAGTCATCATGACTTCGGGCTCTGTAGCTGAAACAAAGAAGGGTCTGTGCCAGGTTCCAGGATGAATCTCAAGAGGTAAACAAGTGTCTTTACCTCGTATTGACACCTGCTATAATCCAATTAGAAATGATCAATAAAGCATGTTTACTTTTATGTAACCTATAATGTTAAAGGGATCATGCATTGGGGTGTAGAAGAAGTGTATAAAAGGGCATCTTTTTGAAAATAAAGTGGACGTTTTGTGGACCATATTGGTCATATGCACTTTGTCTCTGAACCCCTCTGTTGACAGTTTTTGGAGTTGACTCCCTGAAGAAAATCAGGCTGTGCAAACAAGTGTTTGCCAGGCAATCTTAACATATTGTGCATAAGTGTGGACTAACAGATCTCCCTAGAATTGACATCTGTTATTTCACTCCTAAGGGAGCCTTTTAGGCTTTAAGATTTGTAAGTAACAGCTTTGAAAAGCCTGTCTTTTTTCTGCTGCTGAGATGGGGCAGGATTCTGAAGCTCGGTTCCAGGCATCAAGGGGTCAGAACTCACGTTTCACTGCAACATAATCAAATACATACTACGTTTCTTCCAGATTTTGCAGTTAGCTGCCTTTGTTGTCAGCCTGTGCTATGTGGACTGCCTTCAGAAGACAACATGTGAAGTAAATGCTGCCTTTCTTATGTAACAGTGAGGTGCTCTGTCCCAGCTTGGGTACTCAAGCTATCTCAGCATGAATGAGAGATGACTTCAAGTATCATCTTGGGAGCTGGTCAGGGAACACATGAAAATATTTCCTGGAATTCTATTCTGCATTGGTTTTATGGAAATATGAGCCTACTCTGCAGTAACTTCATTATGTCCTGCTCCCCTGTTCTGAAATGCTTGTAGCAGTTGCTATAACATTAAAGCTCAAAGCTGACAGAGCTTTCAAGCAATTACTAGTGATAAGTCTAAATAGATAAAATAGAATTTGGTTTCCAATACTGAATGCTTTCTTTCAAGAGGATTGTTAAGCAGCTCTTTTATAGCTTTCTTATCTGAGCTGTAGGAAATTTTTTATTTTAAAGTTGATTATTCAGTTGGAAGGCAAAGCCCCAGTTAGCGTATAGGTAATGTTTAACTCAAGATGTGCTTTTTATTCAAAGGTATTAGCCTGGGAGGTATGTACTGCCTGTGGAAAGGAGAGTGATGTAACCACCACTGATGGATGCATGGGGAAGAAAGTCAGAAAGTCGATGAACAGCACAAAAGAATGACTCGTACAAGCATGCCTCATTGTTCAAGAATGCTCATTGCTCAGGCAATTGTAGTAGTATAACTGCAAGAGTGTACTGTAAGAGGGCAGGTACAACACACACTGGGGAACTGGAGCGTGATTTGGGGATTGAAGAGAACGGCAGCTCCTGCTGAAGGCTCTCCCTCAGTAATGTACTGCTAGTATTTTAAGAAATGTCTTCCTTAGAAGTATCCTCGTCGTAAACTCTGAGCTTTGTGAGCAGAGTTGGGCAACTTTGTTGATTTGTGTCCTTTACACAAAAATGCTTTTAATTCTTTTCCTTAAGGAAAAAAAGATAGCACCATTTAGCAAACAATGTGTACAACATCTTATAGCAGGACTTAGCAGCCCTATATGGGGGAAAAGAGTAAGGGTTTGGTAGGAAATAATAGAGTTTAATTGTGCAGTCTGGATTGTGCTTGTGTGACAAATGCTTTGGAACTCCTCAGTATGATTTCTGGGACAAGTCAGTATATCCCAGACTGAAACGAGCACTGGGTACTTACAGGGAACTGCTTTTGGGGGGAATTCAGCCGTGAAACTCTCCTCAGCTATGCAGGCCTATTAATAAGAACTTCCCAGACATCTCCTTCCAGCTCATCTCCATTCTTCTTTTATCTTTCTCGTCATGACCCTGCAACTAGTTTGCAGCACTGTGGGTCAGTGTGACACACTGAGCCCCAAAACAGCTGTAAAGTTCACATAGGGAAGAGAAGAAAGGGGAGTGCAAGGTCTTGTTTTCTTCCCCGAGGGAATCTCCTTGCAGACTGTGAAGCAGAGAGGATCTGGCAAAACAGTAAAAAAAGCCAGAGAAATCAGAGTTGCTGACTGGCTGTGTTGTTGATGTGAGACTTCGGTTTTATAAGGCTTTCTCTCTCCATAATATGTCCTGCCAGGATGTTGTGAAATGGATGGGACCCAGAAAATGTTACACATGTCTGTCTCAGGGGGCAATACTGACTGTTTCCCAACAGATATCGACCATTCCATGGATGCAACTTGTCAAATGGACTAGAGTGTCACATGAGAGTTATGAATAGGAAGGTGAGAGGAAAGGCCTAGATAACTTCTGTCTCTCCTGACCTTGTGCATGAATTAAGCATGGGGTACAAAATGACCCCAAGGATCCTAGCAGGGTTAGAGGGCATGTGCTGATGCAGAAAGTGCTGATGTTCCTCAGGAGACCAGTCACACTACTTGTCTGCCCTTGTGTAAACTTTAAACAGGCATTACTGGGGTCTAAATAAGTCCAGGCAAGAAACAGAGAGTATGTCTTTTCCTCACATTCATTAAACTTTCAAGATATCATCATCATGGCTAGGCTTCGTGAATGAAGATTTGGGAAGGGCTCTACCCACGCTTGCTGCAAGTGCGCTGATGGCTAAAGAGGCCAATGCGAGATAGGCAAGTCCAGTTGCAAAAAGCACAGCAGGAAGTCTCCATAGGCAGTGTTGGAGAGGCACGGTTCTTTCTGCATTGTCTTTTCTCCTCCAGACTGATTCTGTGTGCATTCTCAAAGGAAAACTTTCAAGATATATTGAAATACAAAATTACACACTCCAAGAATCCTGGGCAGAGAGTGACTGTGTTAATACAGTAATGAAGCAAACCTATAAGGTTTGCTGCATTTGTAGCTTTGAGAATCTGGTCTGGTTTATGCTTGATGTATGGAGAAGAAAACAGAAAATAGACAGTTTTATTTGTTTTATCAATAAATGAAATTATTTTGGGTGGAAATTTTTTGTGCTTGAACTAGACTAAGGAGGAAATATCTTTAATCTTGTAGAAATGAGTGAGTAAAATTTTCTAATGATGTTCTTGTAGTATGTTCAGGAACTTTCTGGAATCAACCCAGAATGAAATAGGCATCTTTAATATGTCTGTTTTCCTGTTTGCCTCAGCCCATCACCCCAGAATTAGCACAGGTGAAGTGAGGATTTATGAAACTTTCTACTCTGTTAATTCTGCAATAAAACAAAGGTTTTTCTGATTGTTGGACCATTGGAAACCTGAACTCTTCTGCTTCTGTAGGGCTGGACTTGGGGACAGCCCAGACACTGGTGCTGACCATGGCAAGGCATCTCAGCTTTTCAAAAGGATGTTACAATGACTAGTTGCCTGGTGGTAGAAGCAAGGCTCTGAGAAAAGGAGAAGACCTCTGTGAAGCCTTCACCTCAGTCCTCAGCCTGGCGTCAACTGCCCCAGTCCTCTTCTGGGTTTCCTGAGGTGTTTCTCAGCTTCTCTCTCTTTTTTTTTTCTTTTCTTTTCTTTTCTTTTCTTTTCTTTTCTTTTCTTTTCTTTTCTTTTCTTTTCTTTTCTTTTCTTTTCTTTTCTTTTCTTTTCTTTTCTTTTCTTTTCTTTTTCTTTTTCTCACATAGTTTCTTTGAATTCAAGTTGGAGGGAATATTGAGGGAAGGAGAATACATTGAAAACTAATATGTGAGACTTCCTATTGTCTTGAAATTTTTTTAACATTCTCTCAAGTAATGGCATCATTCAAATCCTTAAGGACTGCTCCACCTCTGGGTAAGGCAATTAAGTGCACGCACCTCTAGGCTCTTTGCGTTTCTGCTGAAGAATAAACTTTAACCCATTCTGTCCATTGATTACTCACCTATACAAAGATGGAGAAAGGGAAAGGTGTACAGCAAGCTTACAGGAATAGTACAAAATCATCTCAGGTGCTCCATACATTGAGCAAGGAGCTACATCGTGACAGAGTTTTCTCCTTTCCTCTCACACTACTCATACCCTGACCATTTCACTCCAAGTAGTGGGGTGAAATAGAGTAGGAGTACCAAACTGCTTAATTTAACTGTACCAAGTGGGACCTCTTCAAGGATTCATCTATTTAATATGCAAAAGCATTCAGAGGGAATTAGGATGATGTAGACACTTCTATCTGTGCATTTTCAGCTTCAGATATCCTAAAGAAGTCAGTTTTTTAAAGGTTCCCAGCCTTTTCCATTCTGCCAAATATGCTGCATAAAGATGTCTCTACCTGCACCCCAAAGTCACAGTGGGGAGCACAGACCACCATAACACATCACTCAGTCTGTGTATTTTTTAATCCAGAGGCTGATTTTTAACACAGACATGTTAAAATCTTGTGTGAATTGCCTGGGAGCTATTGTGCCTTTTTATTAGAAAAGGTAAACAAACCCTGAGAGATGTAAGTGAGGTAGTGCCATGAAAGACTATTTAATAACAGAGTTTGTGAGGTTGTAATTCTCGAGGTACTGGTACCACCTGGTTTCTGCTTGCTATAGGTGATTAATTATGGAATTCACAAGGCTCCCAGCAGTGGAGCAGAGGGACACAGCATGACCTCTTTCTGTTAGACTTTTCCCCCACCTCAACCTTCACTTCCCCTCCTCCTTGGAAGATAAAGAAGTAAATCCCAATTTAGTCATCAAGGTCTGAGACAGGCAGTGAATAATTCAATTCCTCATCTTCACACATGGACTCAGCTGTATAAACAAACTCAGCTGTTTCTACAAAGTGCACAAATCTATTTCCTGATGATTTTTAGGCATGGGATATCTTGCTGTAGTTGAAAGATATGAGATGTAAAGGGAGAGGGGTCAGGAATGCTTTGCTGGGGAAGCAGCAGGGTGAAAAATCACTGAGCTCTAGCTGCCAGAGTTTGGACTGGGGCACCATAAGACACCCAACCAACTGGTCAGTTAATCATGCCAAGAGGAATTCTGAGCTGTGTGGCTGAGGGTCTTGTATGGGACTGAGGGGAATGGCGACATTTGCCTCCTGCTGTTCCCCTTGACTCTCTGTTCAATGCGCCTGCTTTGCAAAAGCCGCCAGACCCCAAAATGTATGAAATTAATCAGGTTTGTGGTACAAAGACACAGCTCCAGGAGCCTGATGGCCATGATAGACATGCAGAGATTTCAGTATGTGCGTGAATGTTGCTCAGCCACTGACTCATCCCAGCTGCAAAGTGGGGTCAAGTTGATCTTTATTTCCATTAAAGATGAGGCTTAGTATGCAGAAGCTGGCTAATCAGCAAGGCCAGTCATGGTGTCACTTGACAGGCTGTTGGCTTATTCACCTTTGACACCGGGGGACTGCAGAAATGCCTTGGCACTTCCCTTGCCTCAGGGAGCAAGTTTTCGGTAGGAACACTCTGTTGGTGGAGTTTAGTCCATTCCTGGCTGCAGTCCAGGATTTGCACACACAGGAATTTGGCTCTAACATGGCCCCTCTGATGACCCTTTTCTCTATTCATTGCAATTCATCTGTCACACATCAATATGTGTGTTCTGATGCTGGCTACATTTACCAGACAGCAAGTACTGCGAATCATCTACCAACTCCTAAAAGGAAAAATGCAATATTAATGGAGGGCCCCATCCTGTGTGAAATCATAAGTGAGCTGGAAGGAATGTCCATCCCATGGGTATCAGTCAAGCAGTGGAATTAAAATTTACACAGGCTAAGTACATATCTGCAGGCTCTGCTGGGGTTAACCTGCCAGTTCTTGTGGTTTTAAAATTTAATCTTTATTCTGGATGCTATGAGATTTCTTCTTGGCTTGAATTCTGGAGAACAATGTAACCAAAAAACGAGCCAAGGTTTTGATACAAAAGGGAGATGGTGTCTCCCTATATATTATTTTAACAAGTAGAAATTGATTCTAAGTATCAGCCTACCCCGTGGGTCTCGCTGCATGGGTTTAAAGAAAAAATTATGCAGTGAATGCATAATCAAAATAAGGAACAGTGTGAATTTCAGACTGGGTAAGTTGCCTTCTTTCCTGGCTTGGGGCTTCTTTGTGCAAGCTTTTGTTGCTTGTTCCAAAACATGTCAACTCATTGCCTGGCAAACACCAGGAGATGAGCTGTGTGTCACAGCTTTAGTCTACAAGATCAGGAGTCTTCAATTAGAAGAGTTTATTTGTACTGTACAAACATGCAAGAACAAATTTCTAAGTAGTAATAAATTAAAGGGCCAATCCACTCCACCCAGAGATAAATCCCATGCCAAGATAATGCGGTAGCAGAGAGGTACAATATGATGGTGGAGGTGTACCTGCAGACCTGTGTGTCAGAATACTCCAGACTGGATGTGTCATGACTCCTCATGGGATGGCACTGCCAGATGGTCACAGCTCAGAGCCAGTTCCTCTGCCTGTGTCATTTCTGTGGGGCAGATATGTCCCATGATGTCTTTGCAGCTGTGCTGGCCTCAGCACATACACCCTGGCTGCACCCAGCCGTAGGGCTGGTGAGCTCCATAGCTTGTCCTACCAGAGGGTGCTTCAATGGCCAGTAATAGGGGACATCTGGGAGCATCTCATACCTCCTTCCCCGCCAGTACATCTTGGCTCCCTTCCAAAGGAACTGGGGAAATCAAAAAGATGGAGTTGGGCTGCAGCCAGCCCCTCAAGGCCCTTATCACCGGTTCCACAAGCACCATGTGTGAGTGTGTCAGGGTGTCTCCCTGAGGTGGGGGACAGTATTGTCCACAATATTTTCCTGCTCCCTGCACTTCTGTGGGGAATCCTTTATGTCTGGCTAAAAAGCACTCAGAGGACAAGTCAGTCCTCTGAAGGCGCAAAATAGAAGCCATCATTTGATGTTGATAACCTCCCGGTTAATGTCCCAGGAGGTAAAGGTCTGGGACAGATATGCACTTGAAATCTCCTGTCCTCAAATAAATTACTCTGAGCTTTGGGGCCAAGAAACTGGGTTGCCTCTCTCCTGGGAAGTGTTTCACATTAGTGTCCCTAGTTGCACTGGAAATAAAACTAGGTGTTTGCACAGGGCTGAGGCCATGGGTACATGAATGGGTTAACCCACAGAAGCTCAAATTGTTCCAGTTTCTAAAAAGCTGTGAATACTTGATGCAATTGCAAGGAGCCATTAAGCCCACCCAACAACACCAGATTGACTCCTAGCTTCCTTTTGGGCCATTTTCTCACATGATGAAACGCCTATGTTTTTGATACACAGCCTGCTCCTTTCTCACACCTCTCGGCGAAGGGTCTACTTATTGGGCCACTCCTGCTGCCATGCACTTTGCTCCGAGGTTTTGCCTCAAGTTCAGTGTTTCCCCATGTGTGGCAAAAGCCTTTGCTGGTGCACATAAAGGCAAAAGCCACCCATGTAGGTGAAAAGCAAATGTAATCTGGTGTTACGTGTTCATTGGAAAAAATAAAACAGTCATGATGCCTGTCATCTCCCTCAGAAATAAATGCGCCTTCTCCTCTCGCCTTAAACTGAAGGAAGGCATATGTATATGCATGTGTATAGGGAGAGATAACAGAAGAAAGAGGGGTCTTGCATCAGTGCTAGGTCTTGCTTGGGCAAAGTCTTCCTTCTCTTTATGGCTTGGGTTAACAGAAAAACAGAGCAACCTGACAGTCATTCACTTCCTCTTGGACTGCCTTCATGTTCTGTGGGCCAAATGTGTCTCTTCTTGCCTCAGTTTCCTTACTCATCACTGGCTGTACTGCCAGCATGGGAAGGGAGGGCTAAGCCTCCATATGCTGCATGCAGCCTCTCCCCACATCCTTTGCTGCAGGCTCTCACTCCTGGGTCTCCCAGCCCTGCTTCTTCCCAGTGCCTTGCAGGTATCTGCTAACAGCAATGACAAAATTCTTGGTCCAACCCCAAGCACTATTTCCCAAATAATTATTTAGGGCGATATCAGCACTTTGCAACCCTCATTTTCCTGACTGAAGGACAACTAATTAAAGGAACAGGCACAGCACAGATTAGTTGCCAAACAGGTAAAACTTAATAAACAGTAATGACATTTTGATTCATTAATCTATTGTGTTTCTCTTTTCTTTCCTGAAACTAGATGGAATGGGCAAGAAAGCCTGCAAGCACCTGAAAAGGAGGGAATTAACGCTGGACACAGGGAAGCCATTCAAAGCATGTGGGATACTTGCAGCTATGTTGAACAGAGGAGGTCCAGTAACATCCCTCTCATGTGGCTCTTGAAGATGCTCAGCCCTGGCCCAGAAGCAGTGGCAGTGACAGATGCAGCCGTTGCCTTCCCCAGTTCTTTCTGTGTCCTCTGCCTGTCCCTACGAGAAAAAAGCTGCTTTTTTATCCCTAGAGCCAGCAGAGAACATAGGTGGGTGGAAATTGCCAAGAAACACCGGCGTGTGGGCTGTGCTGTGAGCCCTTCCCACACTGTGGGCTGGCTGGAGCCAGTGACCCATTTGGCGAGGGCTCCTAGTGCCAGCTAGCTGGGGCAGTCAGAGGAGCAATCTCTTGCTACACACTCTTGCCCTGCATTTTTTCCCCCTTCCCTCATCCCAGTTGTCATCACTTTCCTCTGCAAAAGAGGAACATCTTGTTGTAAGCAGGGCTTTCCCCCCTCCCCCACTACAGGCAGATTTGCTGGGTCTTTTTCAAAGGCTCCTGTGCCACATCTGCTCCCTAGGAGCATCCTTGGGTCACAGTCCCTCTCCTGCCACATCACCTATGAAAAGTTTTCTTCCTGAAGGATTATAATCTCCATATTTGGAGAGCCCAGAGTTGTTCCCACACACCTAAACCCATCTGTCTGAATCATTATTTCCATGGAAGCATGGAAAGTATCAAGAGGTCTCAGAGTCTGAAGTCCAGAATCAGAGAAGGAGTGTCTGGCTAGGTCAGAGAAGGCCAAGATGAGCTTACAGACTCATTTGAATAGCAGATTTTTAGTATGAGAAGAATGTCAGTTCATCTCTCTCCTTTCAACAGATGAACTCAAGTTAGAGAGAGAGCAGGGACAGTGACGTTCAAGGAGTCGGTCATCTCAGAGACCTTCAACCAACCTTCATCCCAAGAGGTCTATTCCAGGGCTTCCACAGCCCAACATGACATTTCACATTTATGTTTGCTATGTCCTTCTGACCTGAGAGGTATTTAAGTAGCCTGTTCAAGGTAGAGCCACTCCCGTGGGAGAAAACTCTTTTGAACTCTTTACTTGTTTCTGGTGATAACACCCTCCTTTTCGGGCGGGGTACTGCTTTCAGGCTTTGTTGCCCATTCCATTATAAGGAAAATAACTCTTATGTCAGGGAGAAAAAGAGAAACATATGGAGCCCTGTTCCCCTAGAGTAGAAAAGACTGCCAATACTGAATGGAAGCAGGTCATCCCTCTAGCTGCATGGTGTGTTTGTAAGGACAGGCAGGGCATGTATAGAGAGACAGCATCCAATGCCTTTCACACAAGTCTCACAACTTATCTATTACTTACACACAGTAGTGTGGGGAGGACATGTTTTACCATAGTGCTTTATTGGGAGGGCTGTTAGGGGGTCGTTTTTTCCTAAGAAAGTTGTCCAACACCTGCAGTGCTATTAGAGAGATGCTGTGAGAGCACCTTCTCATGAGGAGGGAAGAAGACACGTATCATAAGCACAATCAGGAAAAGCCTAAGTTAGAGAAGTGTAGCTGTTTGGAGAGGGAAGCCAGCTGGATTTTATTACATGGATCACAGGATAGAAGTAAGTGGGTCCTAAACAAAACAGCTGTGAGAAGATCAATGCTGTAAGAGGATGCTGTTTCTGTTTCAGTGTTCCTGAGGTTCAAAGGTTTCCTCCATTCTTCACTGGAAAAGTTGTTGCTGGTTGCAAATTTTAGAGCAGAAATCCGATTTATCAGGTTTGCATTTTAGTGTAGGATCTATGTGTAAGGGCTGGTGGAGTACTCTTGCGACTCTCTCTGGCTAACTAACAATGACCAGAACTCAGCCAGAGTTAGAGGCAAGTTAAGAGTGGAAACTTTTCAGCTTATATTTTGCAGGGGTTCAGAGAAGGTAATGACAGCTTATAGAAATGCTCCTCTCTGGTCTTGACGTGAGGTCTCACAGTTGTTAATGACTAGATGATCTTGGTAAAAAATTTTGAGTCCTCCAAGAAAGTGAGCAAAGGAACACAGAACTTGTGAAACATTGAGCAAAACAGTTGAGAAGACACCTCTAACATGCTTGTACTCTCCATTCACTGATGTGGACAAGTATAAGAAAGCCTGAAAACATAGAAATGTGTACTAGCATTAGTCTTCCCATGGATTTTTTCAAGTATACCAGATTCCTAGGAAGGAGGTGGAAAACCTTCAAAGAAAGCATCTTGGCTGACATTAACGAAAACCTTAAAACAAAATTATCAAAATCCCTAGTTATCGTTAAGACAAGTGAAAGAGTGAAAAATTAACATCAACACCAGGTGTGCCAAACATGGCCATTCTGGGTTTTTCTGTAGCACTAATCCTTGCCTATTTGCCTTTCTTATTGGACCATAACCTGCTCCTTGAGTTATTCTGTGCAATGCATCAATGTTTTTCTGAGGGGAGGGAGAGGTATGTGACATCCACTTCTTGAAAAATTGCAGGGACGAATTGTCCAGGAGAGAAGAAAGTGATCCCCCTCTGTGGGTTATCCTCAGCAGGCCAAGGACCCTACAAATCATCTGAGAACAGGTAAGCTCTCATGTTCGGTCTGGTTTCTAGCTGTTTGGTATTTCAGGTGGTGACTTGTGCCAGAACAAAGCCTGACTGACCAGGATGCTGCTGCCACTGCACTGAGCAGTGCTATATGGCTGCGTGAGCAATGTGGTTGCTCTAATTATAGTTTAGGGACCAGAAAGACATTCCCATGTGTATTCACACAGTCCTTGCCTGTCAGACACAGCAGCTATTCAGGGAAGATTGTTTCACAGTGGTTGTTTTTCCCCTACTCTGAAGTGCTTGAGTTATCAAGTAGTAAATAATTAGAATGAACAGTAACAAAAATATCAGAAATCTAAAGTCAAGGGGAGGCCAAGAAAAAGAAGCTGTGATTTTTTACCACCTGTCCATGGAAATGTGAAATGCTAGGGATAGATATAAAGCCATCTACTGAAATCTTAGTTCACGTCTAGAAATTTTTTTTAACATTTTATGGGCTTCAGAACATAAGAAACAACAAATCGAAAGTGAGTTTTGCTTCAGTATGCTGCATGTACCGCTCTGTGCATAGACAGATTCTTAGAAAGAAAACTTAACAAATCATCATAATTATTATTTCCCGATACTTCTTTTTTCTTTAATAATGTTCTTTTCAGACATCGGAATCGTTGGGTCGTGCTCAGGCGCAAATCGCGGCTGTTCAGGGGACATAGTGACTAAATTTTTAACAAACACTGTCACCTTCTGGGCACGCAGCAGCACTGCAGCTTTCAACCATTGACTTCTTCACATAAGGGTGTTCCTCCCTGCCCAAGGGAGCTACTGGGTCGCCTGGCTTGAAAACTTTTCTGATATTCTACCAAACCTACATCTGCTGGCTCCGTAAGTCTAGTAAAAACTGAAGATTTGTGTCTTTCAGGTGAACTTAGTACTGAAGAACTGTCTTTCGGTTTTTATTTTCTTGCTTAGAAACCCAGCCTGTGCTGGATTTACACTAAATTCTACTTTTAATTGCTTTTATGTACATTCTGCTACTTAAAAATATATGCCATATGTAGTGTCCGGCATGTTGAACTAACAACTGGTCCTATAGCCCCCTGGACCTACTAGAGCTGCTTGGGATGCAGTGGGAGGGTAACCTTCTGCTATGGGACATCTACCACCAGATCAGCCAGTGCCACACATGGTCAAGCTTGGCCACTGGTCAGAGGTGGTTGAAAACCCCACTAAAATTCAGTTGCTTTAATTCTCCTCCCTCTTCTAGGCTAGAATTTGGAGTTTAGCAACTACCTAAGTATTTCTTTATAAATCTCCTGGAGGTTTTCATTGCTCTTGTGGACATCAGGTTTTCCAGTCCATGGTTAGTGAACCGGCAGATTGTTGGCACTTTGAGCAATCCCCTCCATGAAGCAGAGCTGTTTGGTACCAGTGGCTCTGCAACCACTACCATTGATAAATAAGTCTTTTTGTTGTGGTTGATTTCCCCAGCTTTGTGTTGTAGCTTACTCTGGTCTGGTGTAAGACCAAGCCAAAAGGTGATGGTAGGAACAGCTGTCCTTCTTCTTGGCCTAAAGGTAGTTGCTGAATTCTCCTTAGTTTATTAATATTCACAATAATAGTTTGGTGCTCAAGAGATGGACCTACAAAACCAGGCTGACCAAGAAAGGTTTTACTGGGACTCCTGGAGCAAATGAATGCCAGGGCACTCTCTTGGATACCTGTTTTGAATAGGAGTAGCCCACAGCTGCTGAGAGCGACAGAGAGGAAAAGAAGGGAGAAAAGCAAGGCAAGAGCTTCAGGCCAGTGTTGTGACAGCATGTGTGGGTTTGTCTTTCATTCATTTGATTCTTGGTTTGTCAAACATCAGACCTTCACACTTACTTGGATAAAACAGTGACTGCTTGCAAAGAAACAGCATTTGCAAATTTAATTTTATCCTCCTGATTGGAAAAACTACCACAATGTTTTCAGTTTAGGCTGACTATTGACTTCAGCAGGGACAGGAGAATGCAACAAGAACCTGGTGAGGACTCCTGCAGGTCAGGCAGCCCCCTTGACTCTGTGCTGCTCCAGGTACTTGATTTCTGCCTTTCTGTAGCATGTTCTTCCTTCTGCAAGGATTGTGTGTGACTGTGTTCCTGTGGTGGCTGATGTTTACCAGCAGCTACACCGCAATGGTACTGACAGGAAGGGCTGGATGTTCTGTTTCAGCATCATCTTTCAAGAAGCAGTGCCCCTGGCAAGGGTATTGAGCCTATTTCAGGGATATTAAGTTTTCTTCTCTCTTTTCCATCAATACTTTATTTAAATCATAACTACTTTGAAAATATATGTAGGAGGCTTTCCTGGTTTTATAAGGATAAAAACTGAAAGCCAGTTTTAGAGCACTTAAGAGTCTCATTTTCCATTACTGTATGAAGCCCCACAGTATAATTCAAACTCATAGGTTCCTCCTCTTTAGAAACACCAGAAACAACTCCTGGCCCAAACCAGAACTTCACAGAGAAATTCCATGTATTTTTAGCTCCTTATCCTCACAAAGATTCTTACCTGACCTAAGAGCTCATTTCAAGCAGCAACCCCATCATGTGGGGCTCCCTCCCAGTGTGACCACCCAGCATCAAGCTGATTATGTTTGGCAACTCAAAGGGCTTTATACACCCTTCCAGGAGTAGAAGAGGTGTGATGGACCGCAAAGCTGCCAGATTTGGCTGTTGACATCTGTGAGCCTTGAGGAGTTATTTTGTATGCATGGTTTGGATCTGAGTAAGTAAATTTTGACAATTTTCATTGTGCTGGGGGCCCTGTCAAGGAACCAGGTGGTATGACCCTTGCCTGTCCCTTGCCTGCCCAGCCGTGCTCCTCCACCCTTGTCATTTGCCAGTCTGGAGCAATCCCTCCTGGTTTGGTAGAGCAATCTCTGCTGAGTGCTCTTCTGTCCTACTCTGTCATCAAATTATAAGATATTTTTCCACCTCTAGAGGACACTCTGTGCTTTCATATGCTCACTGCTCTGTCTGCCAGAGATGGCACAAGTTGATGGTGAGATGGGACCATCGTACCAAGGCTGACAAGGGTACTCATGAAGGCTTGAATAGCTCTGCCATCAGCTGCTGTGTGTCAGAGGCACTTATCCCTCTTTCCCTACTCTGCCCATAGTTCTACAAACCCAGGAGGCCCTTCCGGCTTCTGGGGTTGGCCAGGGTGAGACAGGGACTCAGAAGTGCTCTGTAGGTGTAGCAGAACACTTTCTTGCTCTCAGCACATATCTGTCCAGAGGTCATCTAGATTTTGTCTTTCGAGCCCACTGCAGGGACCCCCTTCCTTCTTGGTTTATGATTTTGATCCCATTTCCGTTCCCCACACACATGATAGCCAGCAAGTGGGGAGCTGGCAGGCTGAACACAAACCCAGAGAGGTAATATCTTACTGGAAGTTTGCACAGGTTTTCATCTGCTTTCTTGTCTGTTCATAAGCCTTACTAACTTCTAACTTAGACTTGTTTTTTTGGTTTGTTTGGTTGGTTTGTTTTTTTTTTTTCCTCTGCCCACTCTTTGCTCCTTCTGGTATTTTACATTACAGTAGGGGAACTTCTTAAAAATTTGCTAAAAAGATGCCTTGTGCTATTTGGAGAAGTTGGGGAGTACATTAGCAGAATGAATTTTAAAAAGTAGTGATGTTTGTTCAAGAAGTGGTAATTTACCTGGAATTAGACAGTGAAGTTTGTGATAATAAAGCTGCAATGTGCTGGGGGGGTGCTGTGGGAGATGCAATACGGCTCCAAGTTTTTTATGCCACAGGTGTCTTGGAGTCATGCTGCTTCTCCTTGCAAGTCACTTCCAGATGGCTTGTTCCACCAGACTTCTCCAAAGGACTCTTGAGCAGAGCTAAAGTGGGATATTCGGGTCTGGGCACATAGCGGTGCAGCTGGTGAGGTCCCTCTGCCGTGATGATGACTGCCAGCAGCAGTTTTGGGCATTACAGTGGTCCCATCTCAGGAGGTGTAGGAAGTAACATTAGATGCCCAGATACAAGGTTGATATTTTTAAGCCTTGTGGTGCCTCCTACAGATGAAGAGATATCCTGGCTTTGAACCTGAAGACTGGAAAAACTGAGTCTAGTATGGTTGTTTCATTCAAATTGAATCAGAAATGAGGTCATTTTGGAGGAGGAGGATTTCCATTTCAGTCCAAAGTTTGGATGCATCCATGATGCATCCATGGATAAACAAGGGCTGAGTTCTTCCCACAAACTCTGTCCTTCCCATGAAGTGCATCTCCAGCTTTAATTCAAATCTGACTTAAAGTGTTTTTCAAGAAATCTATTGAAACCTCCCACTGAAAGCTAAACCAGACAAGAGATTCTAAAGGATGGATCTTGATAATCGCTGTATGTTGCTACTGAATTTTGGGTTTTTCATCTTGCTTGTGACAAACTGCGGGTTGCAGAGCAGGAAAGCAGATGGGGGGCAGGGGGAAAATGTCATGCAGGGGAAATAATTTTTTTACATGTAAAAGAGGATGTAAATTTTCCTTAAATTATCTAGCTTTGATTTTATATATATATATTTTTTTTTTTATTTTATTTTATTTTTTTTTGAGACAGTGACAGTGGGAGGAGAGGAGTATGGAAAGCAATGCATTCCTGTGCAAACCAGCTTTTTGTATTTAACAAAGTTTGGTCCATTTTTGTTTTCCAAGCATTTTATGAGGAGCAGCAGTATAAAAACCAGGCAAGTGGCAAACCTGGACACAAGACAACAGTGGTGAAGGTAGGAGCTGATTGTATTGCTCCTGCTTTGGAACCCCATAAACCATCTGCAGAAGTCCTATGGAGCAGGAAGATATGGGGGTCATTGTTTCCTACTGACTGCAGGCACTCGGATCTATTGATGTGCTCTTGTGGGTATATCCAGTTTTCCAATGTTACTTTGCTACCCTGTACCCATGATCCACCTTCCAGGGAGGTGGACATGGCATGGGGGCAGCAGCCTCAGTGTGTAATGCAGGCACTGACCTTTCCCGCAAAAGCTTTTCTCCACAGCCCTCAGGACATCTGCTGGCCCTGGAGAGCCTAAAAACAATACAGGTTTCCTGGACCACTATGTGGTTTTTCCTCTTGTAGGAAAATATATGCTAGAATATTTTCAGCGTTTTCCAGTTGCTTTGTCCCAGTGTTAGCACGTGTGCGTTGTCTTCAAGGGGGCCTGTAACACTGGGAAGTCTTGCTGAAAATAAGACCATTGAGATGGAGGTACGTAGTGACAAGCTGTCTTGTTTCAAGAGCAATGCCCACTGTGAAGGGAGTCTGCACAGCAGGAGTTTTCCCAGCTGTGTTTCTCACATGAGCCGGGCAGGTTTGTCTCACCAGTGGGATTCCTCAGGGATTTTTTTTCTTTTTTGCTAGTCTCTGCACTTGCACCATACCCCATCCAACACCATCCATAGTCTGATCGGCTGCAGCCCATTGCCTTCCATCCACATCTTTCCCTGAGCTCCATAATTTATTTGATGAAACTGTATATCTGAGATAGACATCTGTTTTGAAAATTATACTAGCAGAGCTATTGCTTTGCTTGTTAGCCTCTGCCCATCACACTATACCATGTGTCAGCCTAACTTCAGTGTCATGGGTAATTTCTCTACTGCTGTTCGTGACATTTTTTGAGACCACTTTCCTCCCATGAAGACATACGTATTCTATAATCATGTTGCTTCTTACCGAACTAAGCAAATAAAGCTCCTTAAATGACACTATAAGGCAGCTTCTGAAGCTTCTGAATCACATTTGTTGGTTGTGTTTTTCTGGTTTTGTTTTTTAGATGCTCTCAGTTTTTTTTCAATAACTTTTTTTACAAGTATAAACCAGGACTGGACAAAATATTTCAGTACCTGGACTTCCAAAACTTTCTAAGAAGTTAAAATCATGATAGGATGTTTAATTGTTTATGACACTCGTGGTCTGTGAGTACTTAACATTCTTTTTTAATATGATTCCTTCTGCTAATTCAAATATACTGACTAAATCCTTTCCCCTAAAACATTACTGCCTGAGGTTTGATTAAAGCTGTGGAGAATGTGTGTGAAAGCAGTTCTGGTAAGTGATTGTTCATAGGAGCTGGGAATCATTGCTGTTTACATTTTTTTAAAATTTCCCTGAAATATCTGATGTACAGTATGGAGAACTTTAATTTCTACAGGAGCCAGCTGAGTAAAGTGGCTGTGGGGAGGAGGGGTCAGGGTGGAGTGTTAGAGCAGTTTACCCTAAAACTGTGAGAAGGAATATTTTTAAACATGGACCCTTCCTCATGCACTGGAATTCCCCGGCACAAACAGGAGGTGGTTAAAAGCTAGGCACGCTGTTTCTTTGTGGCTACTGTCTCACAGGGCATCCTCTGTCTGGCACTTGATTGACTGGGAAGAAGCAGGATTTCATGTTCACTACTAGATGTCCATTCATTTGGTAACACTATCTGTGATCCCCTTTGAAATCCTCCAAGCAACTGTTACTAGCTGGGTCCCAGGAAAAGCGATCCTGCAGGACTAGCCCATGGGGAGTCCAGCTGCCTAGCACTAGGCTTGGTGTTGTGAAACAGTTGGCCGAGCTGTCGGACTGGCTCAGCTAAATGAATTAAGTAATTGCACAGCCCTGCAGAGAATATTAGTGAGGAATTTCCATATTGCAGCTCTTGATAGTCCCGCCTTGCAGCCCTGTTACCACAAATACAAGGCCTTGGCTGAGCAGGCAGTAATTTGATATCAAATGAGGTTCTTATTAAGCAGATGCAATGAAATAGGGACAGAGTTTTATGTTGTATTAGTCAACTAAATGCTTTTTATGAGCGCTCATTAGTATGAGACCTAACTGAGTGCAGGGTATTCTTTAGCCAAAGCATGGCCCTTTAGAAGAAGGGTAATTAAGAAGTTAAGAGCTTGGGAATAGGAGCTAGGCCACACACAGCAAGTGTACCTCGATTCACCCTCCCTCTCCTGGGAATCACCTCTGCAAAAAGAGGTTGGGAGGAAACTTGGGGGATGGCCCATTCTGCCTAGGGATGAAACTCCTCCTTGTTTCGTTGTCCAGGTGTTAATTTGACAAATCACAAAGGCCTCTTGGAAAGCAGACCATCTGCGCAGGCACACATTGCTCTTTCTTTTGGACTGTCAGCCATGGAAATAATGGGGGGGGGGGGCAGGGTGATGGTGTGAATTTATTTTTGGGGCATCATGGAGCTTCAGTAGGAAAGGTGGTATGAAAGAAGGTAAAAGCTCTAGCTCTTAATTCTGGCCAGTGAAGAAATGTGCACAAATACATGTGTTTGTCAAAGCTGGCTCCACCAAGGCTGCAGTGACCATACTGGCTTCCCATAGGTATGCCTCTGCTGCATCAGGGAAATGGATCCTAGAATTGATGGAAAAGCCACCCAGAAATTAACTGTGTCTCTGTCAGCCCAGTCTTGTTTTGTAAGAGGAAGCTGTGGACTGTGTTGTCGAGCTTGCTTTTGTTCTGTTTAGGTTTCTTTGTTTTAAGTTTTGTCTCCATTCCTTCTGAGCCTGTGTCTTGTGTGATGAATTGTTTTGCACATTTTTATCCTCTCTAATTATTAGATGCCCTAGACTCTTTTCTCATGAGTTTTTCAAGTCACATTTTTTCTCTTGGTTTTCTATCATCTGGCAGGATTCCGAAAAAAGGTAGAGTGATAATTTTATTAGAATTCCCAATGCTTGGTGGACATGTGAGTTTGTGGTGGATGGCTTGTGTCTTATTTGCAGTGAACTCAGAACTCATGCCCTCTGATCTGCATTTGCTCTGGTCCTCTTGAGTTTGAAAACATCCCCAAAGCCTAATTTGTTTGGATGGAGTAGAATTTGGCCAGTATTGAGGCCTTGGCAAAGCTCCCCTTCTAAATAAATGTGGTGATAAGTGTCAGCTCTTGTGAGTCACGATGAAGATTCAGGGGTGCATACCCTCTATCTAGGCCACTCCTTAGCTCTGTGAGGCCAAGTAGACATTGGTGTCTTTTGTTTCTTCAAAACTAAAGCGTGGGTTCCACCTGTGAAGTGAAACCAGGGACCCATGTCAGGGGTCTGGGTATATTCCCCTCTTTTAAAAAAAAAGAAGGAATGAAGGTTCTGAGTAGGGAAAATTGCATTAACAAGCTGACAGGTCTGCCTGTAACATTGGTTCTTACAACAGCGTCCCCAAGGCAGCTGACACCAGGTGGGGAGGAAAAGAATGAGAGGGAAGAAATTCTTCAGGGGGAGGTGCTATTCTAGTTGGAGTCGAAGAAGCCTATTCTTTTCCCAAACTTTGGGAAAGGAAATTTCTTGGTTTTTAGAGGATGAAAAAAGTCTGCATCTGCAGTGGAGATGTGACAAGAGTCTCATAAGGTCAAGACAAAACAATCTCCTCAACAACCTGGGACTGACTGGTATTTGAAAGTGTCCCTGGACTTTATTTTGCATTCCTTCTGCTCATACACCCATTTGCAGCTACCAGGACCTGGCAGTGGTATCTGCCTGCTTCCTGACAGTCAGTGTGTCACAACCTGGAGGTAAATGAGGCTCTCTCTCGTGGCCCCTTGGCCCTCCAGCAGTGTGTGTAGGACTTATGGCTGTCTTTGTTTGGCACCACATGTGCAGGCACAGATATTTGAAGAATATTTCCTTGAGGGAAAATGTTTCTTTATTTTTTCAGTTTTAATTCACTAATGAAAATCAAACATGACTTGACTCAAAAGGGCAGCTTGGAGCACGCACAAATATCTAAGGGTAGGTGTGAGAAGGGCAGTGAACCAAAGCCAGGCATGGAAAACTAAATCTTCAGAGGTAAATTACTAAAACCATACAGTATGCTGGCTGCAATAGTTTTCCTGGATTGAGGTAGTCTTAATTCTGCCAGATGCAAGAGTAGTTCAGCATTTCCTTTTTGTTCCTTTTCAGCACTTGCTCTTCCAGAAAGCCCTGACATGATAAAGCCTCTTAGTACCGCTGTGGTCTTTGGAAAAAATTTGTTAATTTTATCCAACATAAAGTGCTCTCTATTATGTATTGTTGTTTGAACCATGTTGCTTGATTCCTCATTGATGACAGGTGGTCATTGTCTTCCTTTTTGGTCAATATAACTCAGCCATCAGCGCGCTTGCAGCAAGCGTGGGTACAGCCCTTCCCAAATCTTCGTTCACAAAGCCTAGCCATGATAACTCATAATCAATATAGCATTTGTAATCAAAAGAGGTACTTGGGCCCACTGAGCCTCTCCAAAGGGAAAGGAGCACAACAGTAGCAGATTAACCTGGAAGGACAATCTTGGAAAACAAAACAGAAAAATCTTTTTTTCCCTTATTAAGTCATGGAGTTTTTGCAGATAATGAGTATTCCTATGAAAGCTGGTCACATGGTTGGTACCTTGAATAAGTGAAGAACCTTTCAATGCAATGTCCATTTGCGTGCATCTCTTTTGTGAAGTTTTAGACAGGTTGCTTGATTTTTTTACCTGCCTGAGGCTTCTGATTCCTTGTCATCTTCATGTTCATTGCATATAAAATACACTGCTCTCAAAGCATCCATGGACAGTTTCAAGTGTCTTCACAGCTAATTGCCCAGAGCATAAACACATTTGGAAAACCCCATGGGTATGATTCCCATCACAATCTTGTGTGATATGTTTCATTTTGTCCAGAACTGTAAGACTCCTTATCAAACTTTGAAATAAAAGTTTAAATACCATCTTTCTTCAAGTATGTCCCTGCTGGCATGAATACTCTAGAGTGAGAGGTTAAAGTTTATTTTCACACTTTATACATGGCAATGAATATTTGACTTCTGAAAGTTCATGGAGAGTGAACACCAAAGGGTCAGGAGCACATCTGAACTGAATTCAGTCTTAAAGGTAGATGGTTATCCATGGAAATAAGTTTGTTGTATTTTCTTAGTTCCTGGAATCAAAAAAAAAACCAAAACAAAAAAAACCCAAAAAACAAACAAGCAAAAAAACAAACAAAAAAAAATCTTAAATTTGCTCTTTAATATTTCTCTTTCTGCATGTGATTTCCCCACTGATTTTCTCCTTGGTACCACTCCTAAAGGTTTATTCTCATCTATGACGGTGGTGCTAAAATACTGAGGTGACAAAACTAGACAGCACTTGGCTTTCCCCTTTCAAGTTCTCTCTGTGAGTAGTGCAGCCTGTGGTGTTCACTGTTTTGATAGCTGTTAGATCACATTACCTGTCTATCCCCTGGCATTATAGTAGTAACCTGGCACATCAGCTATTTCCATGCTATTTCCCTTCACTACCTGGCACAAGCCATACATTTTTATATACTGAATTATTTATGGACTCATAATTATTCAGCATCAATATGTCAATGTTACAATGCCCCTGTTGGCCATAAAGAAGCAAAATCTTTCTTTAATTAAAATTACATGGTCTGTGTCAACTTTCCTTGGACTCAACCTTTTAAAACGGTTGGGAGTTTGAATTCCATCCTACCAAATACCCATGTTTTAAGCAAAGACTGAGTACAGAGCTTTCTTTCAGTGAGACTGGTCTTGGAAGCCAATAGTTTTATGTGTTTTAGGGAGGTTTATGTTATACTGGGGAGTTTACAATGGACTTCATTGAACTGTAGACCACAGTGGCAGTATTTTTTTTATAAGCAGCTTCTAATAAGAAGGAAACAGCAGTCAGTAGTTCTGTCTAAAGACAAAAGCTTAAGATGCCTCAAGGAAGGAAGGCTTCAAAATCTACTGAATCTTGAGGGCAAACTGGTAATGAAGGTAGTAGACTGGTTTGTTTTAAATAACCCGCAACTGTCCTTTTCAGAAAAATATTGCATCATTTGGCACTATAGAAATACACTGAACCACTGTATAATTTAATTACATGACCACCCTGCAAGTTCCATGAGCCATACTCAATCCTGGCATAAGCAGGTCTAAATCCCTCTGGGAATTGCACCTGCTTATGCCAAAGATAAATTTGATCCAAAGTTTTTTTCCCTTCTCCCTGAGAGCTGAAATGTATGGAGATCCACTTCGTGCTGTGCTGTTCTTGCTGTGCTTTTTTCTTGCATGCAGAGAAACTCTATACTTGATGTTGAACTGACTTTTGCTATAGTTTCCAGGAGAATAAACAAACAAGAAAGTCTCTTGAATGTAGTATACAAAGGCAGTTGTTAAGTATTTAAGGTTATCGTAACAGAGAGCGAACTCCATCGCTTTCTAAGTCATCTGCCATGGAAACAGTGCTCTGTAGAGACAGCGGTGGCCCTTTTGTAGAGGGAGACCAGAATAGATCAGCCATCCTTTACATGTTTAACAACACTGCACACCTGAAGACATGCCTGTGATACACAGCTTTCCATCTGGTGCTTAAATAAGTGATTAAGTGCGTATTTGTTTAGGATCTTTGTTTTATTCAAGGTGTGAGGCTGCCATTCTCGCTTTAAACTGGCTTTTACTTCTTAAGCAATCTCCTTTGACAGGAAACAACGGCTCTCGAAGAAACTTCCCACGTGCTCCATGCTTGTGCCATACAGCTTGCCCAGTGACTTTTTTCCTTCCTACCTTGTAATACCTTCAGGTTAATTGAACCTTTTAGACTTCTCTTAAAGAAATCTAGATGGCCTCTTTCCACACAGAGAAAAAGACAACTCAGAACTATAAGAACAATAAGATTTTTAGGAGATTGGTCTGCTGAAAGGGAATGCTTTTATTGGCTTTCTTTTAAACTAAAAACCTCTACCTGTTTCAGGTTCACATGTGAATGTGTACGGTCCCACAGAGACCAGAGGTGGCACAAAGAAGGTGCAGGGAAGATGATTCCAAGTTTTCAGTCTTGCAGGACATCTTGAACAGTTTTGGCTCATTCCAATCAGCCACAGCAAGACAGCATGAGCATGCCAGGCAGAAGGACATAATACTGACTTTCTTATTTCAGGAACTTTATTTTAAACATTTGACTGAGATGGAAATCCTGCAAGACTTACATGTGATGTATTCAGTGAGCAACAGCTAGTGTCAGAAGAAGCCTTGTTCTTTCCAAGCACTGAGAAATAAGAATCACGATTGCGTTCAGAGACAATGAAAGGCAAAAAACACAGCAAACAAGTGCCCAAAGTTTATAAAATAGGCACGTAGTCATGACCTTCCTACAGTTACACAGACATGTGCACGCACACATCAGCCTCTAACTTCAATGGGAGTTGATCACATCTGTCTTTGGGTAGATCTTGTCCCTAAGCTGATTTATGTCCAAAGGAAACTTGGGCTCTGATTCAGGTTCAAATCAGGTTCAGTGTGGAAACTCCTGAACTTGGAGTCAGACCCTAAAGCAGCCCTTTAAAGAGGCAAACAAACAGACCAGACCAGCTATTCTCCCTAGCTAGAGCTCTCTAGACTCGTGCTTGGGTCTAGCACACCCCTCTGCCTCCCTCCTAAGTGAAACACGATTATTTTTGAAGGGATCTTTATTCCACCCAGGAGAATATAACACAGGCAATTGGCTAGCGATGGTGCCTTGGAGCTCAGCCACCTGGGGCAAGTGTGAGACTGCACATGGATGGAAAAGAGGAGAACAGCAAGTGACAGAGAGACCTTTTTGCTGCAAGAGCCTGGGAGATTAACCTCAGTGTCTCCCAAAGGCTCAAATCTCTTCTGCTTAAAGGGGCCAATATCATGATGTTTAAACTGAATAGGTTCCTGTTGCTGGTGAATTTGAAGAGTTTTTTGTTTGTTTGTTTCATTTTGCTATTTTTAACGTAAGTAGACATCATCATGCACTTATTTCAGTATTGCCTGTGCTGCTGACAGTGAGGAATGAACTTCTGTGATGACTGTGCATGACTGGGCAAAGATTGGACTTTGACCTTTTTTTCCTAAACAACTGTGACCTATCCTTTTCCTGACAAAATAATGAAGGTACTTAAATTAGATTTATCTGTTTTTCTTCTAGAACATGTTGCTCACTCTTGGTGAAAACTGCTAGGTAACCAAATTAAAATGCAGGATGCTGTTAGAACTAAGGGCATCCAGTTAAAATTCACCCTACTGCAAATCCCAGTTTAGGGATGGGCCAACCAAATAACTATAAGCAGTTCAACCCACTGCCTGGCTGGCTTGAGGGGTCATGTCAATCTCAAACCCAGATTCACTGGGTTTCTCCTGTATTTCAAAGCCTATCTTGCTGCATCCCAGACACCAGGCTGATATCCAAGCCAGGATATCACCAAGCATGATCTTCTCATTCGGGATAATGTGTTTTCATATTTATTGAGCAAAATCTTGCAAGACTTCCATTCAACTGTTTGGTTTCTTTCTTTTTTTTGTTTTTTTTAAACTTTAGCTTATATGCTCTGTTCAGGCTGAAAACACTTTTGGGAACTCAACCAAGAAGACCTCTCTTCTCAGCAGATTTGGGTTTCTAACAAAATACAGATGTGTATCTCATTTGGAAGCACATCCCTCCTGTGTTTCTGAATGCAGGTAGAATCAATCTATCTCTCGATTTCCAAACACTTGCACCCCTCAAAACTGACCTGTTTTTTGAAAGAGTCAACCACCTGTTACACCTATTTGATGGCAGCTCTTGAAGGATTTCTAGTGGTCTATCTGTTCTTTTCCCAGCTGCCTACCAATACCATGGAGCCAAATATTCGTTAAAGACCACTCTTGTCAAACATAATCATGTTTTTTGGAAAGGTTCTCAATCCATCTGTGAGAATTATATTAGCAGCTTGACTACATATTACTCCTAAATTTTCAGTGTTCCTGTCATCTCACAGAGGCATTTGGCATCAACTGCTTTGACGGGTTTCCATGTCTCTATACTCTTATTTTAACTACAATCCGATCATCACCTATTATGTAGGAGTGTATCTAAGTATATCCTAAATAGCAAGAAATTAAAATCTTGCAGTTGTCTTACTCTGTACTTTCTCAATTTCAAGGCGTAGGTGACCATTAAAAATTATTTTGAAGTGAATTTACTTTTGCTTACCATTCTTTCAGGAAATTGAGTTTAGTTTTCTGCTGGTTCTATCGGATTTTTTGTTTGCTTTTTTTTAATTTTATTTTTATTTCCTCTCTGCTCACCCTTCAAATAAAGCTCAGGAATTTAATGAGGAAAAACAAGCATACAATTTGGAGCATTCAGAAATATGTCAAGTGATCATAATTTCCCATTCATTTTTTAAGTTTCACGGGCCAGCTGACTTGACAACAGTTACTGTGTGCTTTGGTGTCTGAAGGTGACAGAGTCAGGGCAAACCTTGTTTTCTCCCTGACTCAGGTGTGGACCTTTCTTCAGGGAGATACTGCCAGTAAGGTGCTAATGAGAGCTGACTGTATGGGTGGGATGGAACAGTGATGCTGGAATCCACCAATCAGGAATGATGACAGATCCATCAGCTTGTTTTGTTTTACCCATTAGCAGGGAGAGTACCTTCTTTAAATAGCCCTACAGTAGCAATTAAAACTATTTTCTAAATCAAAAGCAATTGCCCAAGTATTTGTTTATACAGCTGGAATACTTTAACTTAGTGTCAGTGCTGCGTAGCTATATAATTAGCAAACTTTAATTGATGGGTTAGAGACATGGTGAAAATAGTAAGGAAACTCCAGTTGCTGAGTTGCAGGAGACCTTCATTGTCATCTTTGGTTTTAGCTCTCAGTGTCTTCAGCTGAAATTTGTTTGTCTATTGAAATGATCATGCTGATTATGCTGGGACCTTGTCTACGGGTTGCCTTTTACTGCTGTGGTTGGATTCGCCTAAAATAAGAGTTTTGCCAAGGCCGATGTTGTCGAAAAATGTAAGGAGCTGTTATCCGGAAGCCAAAGTGCTTGCAGTTCAAATATTTGGCATGGAAATGAGTGGTAAAGAGGTCTTCTGCAGGTAATACCCAGAAGGGCTGGAATGAAAGCTGTAGCCTTCTGACTCTCAGTCCTGCATCCTATCTGCTTGCACAGCCAGCTTTTAGGGCAGTGTGCTGTCTTTGTTCCTCCTGCAAGGAAGGCCAAGTGTTCAAATAAAAATAAGTCATTTCCACTAAAGAGCTGGGGCAAGAGAGGAAACAAAGCCCTAGACTTCTGGAGCTGACCCCTGGGAAGTCCTGGGCAACATGGAGAAACGGGATCTTGAAGCTGGTTCTAGACTTTATTGCAATATATCCTCTAAGAGTGGCCGTGCTGCAATCTTTTGGTAGCTGGCCACATACTGTGCAAAGCTGTCTCAGCCTGACAGTGTGCCCAGAAGCAGGTGTGGATGCAGTCACAGGAGCTCCTGGCATTTCTTTGAGTCTTAAATACTTCACCAGGGTGCTGCTCAGCCCATTTCACTCTGGCTGAGCAGTGCAGAGGGGCTGGACCTACAAAGTGGTTCATAAAGCAGAAGAAGTTTTCAAGAATACCAAAAGGGGCTTAAGCAGTTACCTTTCAGCAACACCTCTGAAAAATTTCTTAACAAAGTCATAACTTCACAAAAGCACAAGGTGATTTTTGATTTGGAGTCTGGCCCCCTTTGGGCAGCAAGAGGTGTTTGCTAAAAAGCCACCCACCATTTCAGACATGATGCTGCAACCTCTCAATTCAGTGAATAACGTTCAACAGTGTGAATTTTATTATTTTGGCTTTGAAGGCCCCACAAGGCTCCAAGTTCATAGACAAAACCTCCCCAAATACCCAGTGAAAGTGCAAAACCAGAATTATCTTTGCATTCCGCGCACCCCTGAAATTTACTGGCTGTTTATATTGCTAGCTGCTACTGCTGGGAGAAGTCCTAGAAATAATCTTGACAATGTGTGGGGTTTAGGGAGAAAAGCATTGTGTGATTAACGATCCAGTTGTAGCCTAGAGGCAATGAGAGATCTCTGCTTGCTATTTCTTACTGTGTTTATCCAGGAGAAACTACCTCTGAGAGCCGAGTAGAAGAAGCCAGGGTATGTTCTTGTTAAGGCTGAGGTGAAGGGTGGTCAGATTTTTTGTTATATAGGCAAGGGCTGAACGTAAATAAACATTCCAGGCCAGCAAGCTTCAGTACCAAACACTGGAAGATTATTTGTGGCACATGTGCCATTTTGGAGAAACACAGCACCAGTTTCTTCACATGCAGTAGATCCTGCACCCCAGCAGCTCTGAAGTAGTTCCATATGCTTTTTATTATAATTCTTCTGTGACTTCTGGTTAAAGACCAGCTTGTCAACATGACTAGGCCACCTCAAACAGAACTTGCTATATTTTTTTCTGGTAAGAGAGGCAGCCAAGGGAGAAAAAAGAAGATACAGAGGAATATTATAGTTTTTTGAGGTTTGTTTGCTGCACCTCTGAGAATAGAGACCACAGTAAGGAGGACAACTTGGAGTTAAAATAACACAGAGCTGGAAAATTAAAGGATTCCCTACCAAACTCACCTATTCTTTAACCACCTTTTTTTTTAAAAAAAAGAGGTTCATGTTGTTGTTTGCTCGCTTGATTCAGCATTCAGTCTTTTTTGGTAGAACTTCATTCATCTCCATTTCTCAAACCACACAATTATTTTTTTTGGCAGGCACAAAACACCTTTTTTTTACCATCTTAGCAAAACTGTTAGTGATGTGGTATATCCAGGTTTTGTACTTTTGATGTCTCAGGATCTACAAACATGATCTTAGTAAACACTGAAATAGGATATGTGACCTGAACGTGCAATCATGCAATGAACAAATACCCATATTATTATGATGTCTCTTTGCACTGAGGTTTATCTGCAGACTTTTCCAGCTGTTTCCCAGGGTTAGCCTCCATTAATTATTCCTTTTTATGTAGAAAATTTGCTCAGAAACACTTTTTCCCATCAATTTGCTCCCTGTATCCACAAGCATGTAATAGGACGGTTTACAAGAGCTGAGCTCAACCATGTGTTTATTCCTTTTCTTTCACATGCTTCTGATGATGATCTGCTTCATTCCAGACTCTTGTTTGTTTATGAAATGGACTCAAAGAGTCCAACCTGCCTGGAAGATTGGGGTGACTTCAGTCACAGGCCATCTTTTTGATTTTTCAGATCCAATATCAGCCAGCCTTTCACCTCTTGAAATACTCGTTCACCAAAACCTGCAAAATAATAATAGGAGAAGCAACTGCCCCAAACGGTGCGTAGACCTTTTACATCACTACAGCTATGCAGTCAGTTTTGACTGATGGGAAGAGGAAGGGCAAATGGAAATGAAACACTCTTGATCACAATTGACCTTCTGGCTCCATCATAACACATGGAGCACTGGCAAAACTTCCTGCTAAATTCTGGTTGCGTATTCTCCCTTTTTGTGCAGGTGACAAAGGGTCGGGCAGAGCACAGCTGGAGATCTGTGTCAGAAACTGCCCCGACGTTGTGGGTAGTCACTGAACAGCACAAAATGGACAGCTGACTGGCCATGGGTGCTCTGGCCTCTGTATCACATGCACAAGATGGGACTGAGTAGTCCCAAAATGTAGGTACTGCTCCTGTTCTGCCATTAAATGTTGAGCAGCCACTGACAAGCCATCACGCACTGGCCTGTCTTGTTTCAAGGCTCTGGGTGCCACTGAAACAGGAGTGACTATTACAGTCCAGTCTCTGAATCCACACAGAGCCTGGGAACCTGGATGTTGAATGTCTTTGCAGCCCAACTCCTATTTTAAGTTACTTCCTTTTCATAGCATAATTTCCAGGTGGGGGGATGTATTTCTGTGCATCTCCTGTTTTTCTTCCTTGATAAGAGTTTTAAATAGCATGCAAGAATTGTCTGAGCATAGGTCCTTAATTATTTAGAAATTATTTTCTACATAACTTGCAGAGCTCGTGACCTTGGTGCACCTCCTGGGGCCACAGGCTAAGCTGGATGGTGACACTTGATTGCATCTCCATGCTGGCCCCCTAGTCCCTTGGTGTCCCCTTGTTCTCATGCTGCATCCTCATGCCTTCCCAAACTGGAGGGAGTTGCCTTCAAGGGTGCTCTCATGGGAGCAATCAAGCAAGCCTGAGCTGCAGGCTGGGACCATGCTATTCCCCATGAGGATAATAGTGATCTCTGCCCATATCCCTTGTTTTCAAAACATTAAAAAGGGTCTGGGATTTTACAGGAGTTGTGCTAAGAAAAAGAGAAACTGTGTGTTTGCATTGTCCTCTGTTTCCTCCCTTTTGAAAAAAGAAAGTCTGCAGTGTGTTAAGTCAGCCTAGATTTCAATACTGCTGGGTCTTTACAAAGAAGCAGAAGGCTGCAGTGGAAGACGTGCTGATTTCTGGCTTTGGCCTGATGCCGACCATACCATCTCACTTGTGCTGTTGAGGCAACGGTGTGATTTGACTTGGATATATGCCATGTCTCCCTGCTGCCTCCATCAGTGAATTTATCTCTTAATCATCATCTCCTTTCCGGTCACAGAATGACTTTTATCTATGACACTGTTAGCCAAGGCTCATCCTTTCTTCTGCCATGTTTATGTAAAGTCCTTGCAGAAACAGGCAAGCAACATCTTTTTCTTTCTCTCTGTTTTTACTTTACTCAGGTCTGTTTTTTCTTTTCTTTCCTTTTCAATGCAGATACATGGTTGAGCAGCAACGTTGTTTCAGAATGTCTTTGTTTCCCTCTAGTTATTGGGTGCTTTGAACATAGTGTCCTTATTTATTGAGTCTCTTTTTCAAGATATGTTCCACTCTGCATACTGGCCCAAGGGTTGATTTCATTAGTGAAGGTTTTTTTTTTGTTTGTTTGTTTGTTTGTTTTTTTACTTTTTTCTGGACAAGCATTTCTTTTTCCAGCTTTCAACAAAGACGTCATAGGTATTTCATAGAATCGTGGAACAATATAATGGTTTGGGTTGGAAGTGACCTTAAAGATCATCTAGTTCCAACCTCTCTGCTATGGGTAGAGATTTCTGTGTATCTCTATGGTTTCAGCTGTGTGTTGGTAACCCCACTTGACTGGTTACAGTTCAACACAAAGGTTGTAACTTTTACAGAAATGCCATTTGTGAAGTCGGCGTGGAAAGCAGCCGTGAGCTTGGTCTGTGCAGAGGAACAGATTGTCATGGTCAATTTTCTTTTTCTTTTTTTTTGCCAAAGGCAACCACATGATCTGTACCTGCAGTGGCATTTGTTTTTTTAATTCCCCTCTCTTTGCAGCTCCACGCTGAGATTTTTGTGAGCCAAAAACTTCTGGTAAGAATAACTCTGCTTAGTGTTTTAATTAGAAATGGCATTTCCCCTAGCAAGTAGTAATGAAGCAGATTAGGCATGGTCAGGTGCCAGAAAAGCACTGGAGATGGTGGTAATTCCTTGTACAGGTGGCACACCGAAAGACCTACTCTGCCAAGCAAAGTAGGTTACATACAGCTGCAGACCTACAGAGCTTGAGGTTGGCTCTTTGTGGAGTATTACAGAGCTCAAGTTTTATGTCATTTATTGGGGTTATGGTCTTGAATAATTTTGTATTGGTAGGGCAGGGAAGAGGACTATATGCTTTGCATTTTGTGGGGGAGTTATGTGTATACTGTGCACACATGAATTGTGACAAACAGAGACCCTGGGTACCTTTGCATTCGTTGTAGTTACTTGTCTTTGAACTACAGGTTCATAAACTGGTGCTGGAAAAGTCTTAGTGTGTGTGGGTGTCTGGGAGCCATAAAGCAGCTTTCCTGTTTTTGAATGCCCCCAGTCTTAGCACCTCTTTTTGCTGTGTGCCAAGGAATAACCCTACGTTATCCTCTAGTGTGCAAGTACGGACTACAAGTTGGGATGGGGAAAGAGAAATTAGATGCAAGCCCAAGAGCCCTGTATTTTAAGCCGTTTCATTTTGCATCTGCTGAGTCACCAGCTGACCCTACATGCCCTGGCAAATTAGTCTTCCATGAGACCCAAGAGGCAATCATCTTCAGATGAAAAGGGCAGAGAAAGGCCCTACTTCAAAGCCAGGATTGCCCTAAGCGGGACAAGAACGCAGAAGTATTCCTGTTGAAGAGCTGAGCCAAGCTCACCATGTACCCACAAGGTGGGCAGCCACTCTCTTCCTGGCATATAGACCATGAAGAAGAAGGTAATGACAGCTAATCCTGAAGGAGCAAATATCTCCCATCCACTGGCCACCTATGGCGAGTCAGACTTGGTAGTCGGCAAGGCCATAAGGAAGGTTCTCATCTCTTGCCTCTAGTGAATTGTGGAGGTGGGAGCAGTCAGTGGCCTGCTTTACATCTACAGGGGTGCTGCATTCCATTGGGCACATAATGGCCCCAGTCCCTGGGGTTTTGCATAGGAAGAGAGATTGTTCCCTGTGGACTGCAGTGGCTGCCTTGCTCAGGTGAAGGGTGTGGACAGCACATCTCTGGGCACAGGCTGTGGAGAAGGTACTTTTTCCTTCTGGCCAACTTTGCCTGGCTCCATCGGGTGTGGGTGGTATGATACCATGCTCTGTGAGTGTTTTGATCTGACCACAGGTAGCAGGATGCTGGTGCAGAGGCCTCCTGTGTGGGCAGTGCTGGCTTTGATTTGTCAGTGAGGATGGGTCAGGTAGTGGGTACCACTGTGAATTGGTAGTGTTGGTACGATCTGAGTCTTGTAGCAAAGGCATTTCATGTGATTGCATTCAGATTCCACCCTCAGGGTCTCAGTCTTCTCAGTGCTGCATATAGAAACTCTTTTCTTTCCTTTGCAGCTAAGAAAACAGCTGCAGGAATCAAATACTACCAACCAACTTTCTGAGCCCAAAATATCTTTAATTCAGGACATTATATAAAAAAATATATTCCTGTTTTAGACTGTTTCTCTTGGGAAGGCAAAGGTGAAGGGTTTTATTGTGGGGTTTCCTTTTATATAAAAGAGGAATTAAAATAATATTATATAAACTTTCTATAAAGAATAGGAAAAAAGGTTGAAACTGGAAAATACCAATTGCTGAACCAGGACAGGGGATATGGGAGGAAAAATTGCAAATGTAGTAGTCTGACTATTTCTTTGAAGTCTGACAAGTATCTATGGCAAAGAATGATCACAGAGAAATATTTCAGTTGTATTAAACTAACCATGCAAGAAAAGAAATGCACAAGACAATTCTTATTGCTAGGAATAAGGGAGAAACTGCCAAAGTCATCAAGCCAAGCAAGGTACATAAATTCAGCAGCAGCTGAACAATTCATTTATAGTAGCAATAATAACCTCTAGGTAGAGTCATATTTCTGAGTATGTGTGTGCAGATCTTGTAGGTTATGCAGTTTTTCCTTTGAACTGGGCAGAGAGCACTTTTCTTGTCCTGCAAAATTTTGAGATTTCAAAACATATTCCTTTTCCACCCAGGGAAGAAAGCTGTAACTTTTCATCACACTTTCTTGAGAATAAAAATGAAAGAGAGGGAAATAGAGAAGAGACAAATGCCCTCAGATATCACATCTTCTCCACCAACCCTTTCTAAAGACTGCTAACAGTACCATAAGAACAGTTTGCATTTTCAGGTCTTAAACCTGTCCCTTCTCTGCCTTTCTCCCACCATGCATGGGAATACCTTGAAATGTTGCTGTTATTCTTCACTAGCAAGTCTCCCATTGAGGTAAAGTTTAAAAGGGGATGCTCTTGTCCCAGGTTAATGCTCCAAACTTCAATTGTCTTTCTTTCACTCACTGTTTGCCTCATGGAAATAAGAAAATTTTGCTGCCAAAATTGTATTTGAAACTGATATGCTCACACAGAAAAAAACTTAAGGTTTCAATAATTTGTCTTTTTTCTTAAAAAATCACCTTTTAAAATAAGTATCTGAACCTGCTCCGTTTTTTTTCTCTTTTCCAATATTTCAATCCTTACCTTTTCTTGAGTGGCCCACATGAAAAGAGAAGACTCCAAATATATGTGGACGGACCACTTTGAGCAATAGCAGCCATTTAGTGGAAGGAGGCAAGGACAGATCATAAACGAATTCTTGCCATGTAGATGTGGCCACACATTTCATACCTGTTCAGTCAAGCTTTTTTTTTGTGCTGTATATCAACAGACAACCAAACAACCCCCTTTTCTTCCTCTTTTGGAGTGTTCAATCTCACTGTCTGGTGGCCAAGTGCAGAAACCAGTCTGACTCGTGAGAAGGTCTATGGGAACTACTTCCTTGGATCAAGAGCCATCAGTCTGTTGTTGCACTCATTCTGGTGATACCTTATTGTCCTCAAGTTTCTTGCAAAGCTTTTACCATGCTCTTGCTGCTGTTCCCTTACTTCTCAGAGCTGTGGGTTTTTTACAGTCCCTGAGGTATTTTCTGTGTGGGGGTATAAGTCTGTGTGGTCACAAACTGGGTAGCAGAGCCTCACCCAGGACACCTTTGTTTTGCCAGTCTCTGCACAACTTTTTGGCCATGATTCCAAGGGGTTTTTCCCCTCAAATAATCTCCTTGATCTCTCTTTGTCTATATACTCTTTTGGTTGGGCTTTTTGCCATAGAGACAGCAAATGGGAAATGCTGGAGGTGATAAATACCTACAGCTCTGTTATTGACCATTTTGAATTTCATGAGAAGCTATTGTGTATTATCTATGTTTGAAAGAGGCAATGCCTTAGGTAGCTTTGTAACTTGCTTATCTCACTTATCTCCTGCTGCAATATTCTTTCTCCATCTTCTGTCTTGTCTGAGTACTTTCTGAAATGACTCTAATCAGAATAGGCTGTGGAAGAAGTGAAAGAGCCAGAAGTGCAGTCCCAGTGCAAGGGTATGTACAAGAGTAATGGGATCAGTAGGGAACTGTTGGAATTGGATGCCAGGGTTTGAAGCATGTCTTAAAAGTGATTTCTGCTGGTCAGGAGGGGGAGTACCACAGGAGGAATGATGAGCAAGGGGGGACAGGGTGTTTGAGGGCAGGCTTTGAAGGCTGGTCTTAATGGATAGTTTAAGTGGTTTTTGATGGATGTTGAGGATTTGCTTCAGATGAGAAGAATTAGAAGTGATATTAACTAAGAGTCCAACTGTGTGTTTGGTATGGCTCATTTTAGGGAGTTATTGAGGAGTTTTATTTAAGGATGTAAATAAAGGGAAGTGTCAAGAATGGAGACATTTGCCATAGGCTCCTCACATAAATGTTTGCACTCAGAGGATGAACTTCCCTGGCTTCTGTGTAAATGATGACATCCACCCTGCAAGATCACTCTGATAAGTGATTTTGGCACTGGGCTGGCTGGGGCTATAAATGTTGTTTTCTCTGCTTTACACTGACTTGGTAGCAAAGGTATGGGAGACAGACCTAAGCTGTTGCACAGGATGCCAAAGCAGACTGGGCTGTGCAAGCATGTGAAACCAAGAGGAATTTTCACTGGGAAGGCTTGGGCCTTGTTCTGCTTGTTGCTGGTGACTTCATGTGGCTTGGACATCCTCTTCTGACGTGTCTTGGGGCATTTCATGGCCCATGTCTGGCTTTGGTGCTGCTCTGTCTAAATGCTGGCAAGAAGCATGGTCAGAGAGGTGAGTGTGCAGAAGAGGTGACTGGCTGTGTACTGTCTGTACTTATCAACACTCTGATCTACATCAGAAGCTGACTCATAGCACTGGGAGAACCCAAGAGACCGCACAGAGGAAGACAGAGATATTTCTAGAGGGAGGGAGGACTCTACCATATGTGGAGACCAGGTCATTCAGGGTCATCTCAGGCAAAGATGGTACAAGATGAGACCTGGGGCACCATCAGGCATGTGTGTGAGCTAAGCTGTTCAGCTGCCCAGCACCAGGCTCATGACCCTGCTGTGAGGGAGGCTGCAGGTGGACACCAATCATGCCAGCAGGAAGGACGTCCTGGTGCCATCAGTACACATTCAAACCCATGTGTCATTACAAGCACTCAAGGAGCCAGGCAGTAAGGGCACAATGTGCAAGGGAAGCTGCAAGAAAAACAGCTAGGGCTGCTGGGAAGTGGTGGGTTATGTTCTCATTCCTCTGCCGAATATGAAAGTCGAACAGTAGTCCTCATGTGGCAAACGACTGTGAAGACCCCAGCTGTCACAACACTTGGTGCTGATGGGGGGAGTTGTTACATGCTAAAACTTCCTTGAATTTGCTTGTACTCTTTTTTTGGTAACTATTTAATAAAGAGACTTAGGTCAAGGTTTTCATTTTAGTTAGCTTAACATTTGCAGTGTTCTTTTAAATACTGTTTCAAATTATCCTATGAGTAAATTAAGGCTTAGTTTTGGAAGCACCTGAACTTCTGCAGTGAAGAGCTGTGACCACCAGGAGGACACCCTGACTTTTTTCTGAATGGTGGACAGGCATATGGTGATTTACCTGTTTTTATCAGCAGGTGGCTACAAGACGAGATGAGTTGTTCGCAAGGGAAATTCTAAAATAGCCTCCTTTGGGCATAAATTGCCAAATTACTGATCAAAAGTCATCGTGTCCTTTTGGTGATAAACTAATTCTCTTGAAGCTGGACTGAGAGCCTGCATGCTGCCATAAACCCCCTTCTGACTTCCTCGGGAAGCCTCCCTGGTCATCATGGCTAGGCTTCATGAACGAAGATTTGAGAAGGGCTCTACCCACGCTTGCTGTTGCTTTTCAAGCAGAGCTGGAAAAGATTGCTTATTGATCACATTTAATCCTCTTAAAAATGTGTTGGTATCTCAAATAAATGCATCAGCGTCCAATACTCATGACAACACATGATTCTTCCACTAATTCTTATCTTTACCTACTCCAAGAGAGAGATTTAAGTCAAGACTTGCATTCTTTTTAAAACTTTTCTACTTCTGTGCATGTAAAATGAATAATTAGTTGCTCAGGGGTATGAAACTAATACAACTAATCATCTGACATTGAACTTTTTTTTCCCCAAAGACTTGGCTAGTGTATGACTAAGAATATCCTATGGATCATTTCTGACTCAATCCTTGCACATTTTTGGTTGTGGTGCTGTAAACATAAGCAGAACTCTGATGGGCAAATTGGCAGGAAAAACCAGACTGTCTGAAAGGAAGCTGAACTGAGGAGCCATAAGCGTTGAGCTTCAAAAAAGACTGTCAGGCATGTGCAGTGTGACTTGATCCAAATGCATTTCATAACAGTTTTATTACTCATCTAATCCGGGGACGTGACTGACTCTAGCCAAGCTGTAAAGCCACCACTCCTTTTTGTTTCCTGTTACCTGCAAAAGAAAATGTGTGTATTGTTAATATAATAAATCAAAGGTACTTCCATCAGACTTCTAAGTACTCATCCCTTTTCCATGTATTTCTTCAGGAACGTACCTTGATCTGATGCTGTGTAGCAAATTACTGTTTTTTGGACAAGGAAGTAACAGATATAACCCTGAAAAGAGGACAAAATAGAGAATATAAAGTGAGGGGTTATTTGCTCTTTGCCATATTTAATGCTGAACTTAGATGTCTGTGTGTCGGGTGCCCGCATAGCTTCTGGCTGGAAATGTCTTTGTGCCTTAGAGGAAGGAACATAGTTGCTCAGGTGCAAAAAAGTAGTCGCCATGGACTAGAGTGGTTATCCAGCATATCATGTTTCTTCTCTTTCTGCCTTATAAATGAAAGCTCTTTCCTCTGCTTGTCTTTGTCTCAAACAGGTAAATAAGGCAGGTTTTTTCTGAGCTTTTCTGTCGGCAAGGTATCTGGATCCGTCCATCCGGTTTCTATACCTCACAGCATGCTTAGAGTCTACCCAAATGTCCTGTGTTGCTTCAGTGGATTATGTAGGATTTCTGGAATACCTGAAGCTGAACAGAACAGCTAGTCCCATCCTGAGCATGTGCAAAGCAGCCACAGAAACAGCAATTGCTTTGTTTTCCTGCTCCGGCAACCTCTGCGTGCAATGCTTTAATAAAGGCCCAGCTGTGAAAATGAAATTCTTTGACAAATGGTACTATTCGTCATTTTGTTTCTCAGCAACTATGCTGTCTTCTTTTCCCTAAACTTTTCCACTGGTGAAGGCTTTGCCAGGGCACAGGAAGGTGCTTTTGGCTTGTTGTCAGAAGTGTGAGCAAGGAAGTTTCCCTGTGGAATTTTTCTGCTGTCTGTGCCTCTTAATATTTCGATGCATCAGTCTTTCATTCATCGTCTGCTTAATGGCAAAGTCTGGAAATGCATTAAAGCATCCTAATAATTTATGGGAAATGATTATTTCTAGAATGAATCTGACAAATTTCATCATGTGTTTGCCTGAACTCTGCCTGAGTGACTAACTTCTCTGGAAGAACTTTCCAATTGTCCCTCTTGAAAGTCAACTTCTTTGAATTAATACAGCATCCTCTCTTTTGATTAAGTACGTGTCAGATTATTGTTAGTGTGACAGGGAGATATGAGGCTGTTTGTTTTCCTTTTAGTATTATACAAACAAACTAATTGTGACTCACGCACAGTACGTGCCCTCAGAGCATGACAAGGGATGTGAATGATAAAGCATTAACTTCATCGTGTGCAAGCTTCTCTTGTGGGTTAAACAAGCAGGGGCTGCATAAACAAAACACAGTACTTTATTCCTCTAACATCTTAGCAATTCCTTCTTTCCAAGGAAAACAGTGTTCTTTCAAACCTTCTTTTATACCAAAATACAAGGAGATGAAATAAAAAGACAAATCCTATAGTCACTGGGCATCACAAGCCCAATCAGATATCTCATCCTGACTCTAATGTTCTCTTACAGATTCTCAGTTTTCAAATGATTTACGGTGTGATTTCTTCCTGTATATAGTAGTAAGATTCATCTGACAGCCTGTGGAACAAACGTGTATTCATTCTATTCTACCACCCTGGAGCACAGCTCTTTCTATTGGGCCAGAAGTTGAGTCTTTCCTTCTATTCCCTTGTTAAATAGAAAGCATCAAGGGACACAATACATAAAGTATGTTGGGAGGTACAAAAGCATATGTTTTCTATTCTGGAAAAAGTGTTGTTATTTGGTGCTAATTTCTTTGCTTTTTCTTGCATCTGTTGGACAAACACTTTGACCACAGCAATACGTGTAAGATAACAAGCTCACTGCAGGGTGTCTGAGTATATGGAAGAAAAATAACTCAGGAACTTGGAGAAATAGCAACCAGGTGCAGATGGAGCTGAAGCAGAAATATTGGTGACAGATGTTCTTCCTGGCCTGCTGAAGGAGTACACACCAGGCAGGATCTTCATCATCTGCGTGACATCTCCTGCTTTGGAGAAGTGAGACGTTACATGATGACTTTTACAACTGCGTAACGCTGCCAGAGGAGGTGAAGTGCTGCAGCACCTCTGCCTGTAAACACCTTCTCCCTCACACCACTGACTGGCAGGGGGACTATAAAGGGAGGAAAGGCTCTTTGGAGAAAACCTGCACCAGCAGAATACACTATTGGCTTGTGAAGCTTGGCAGCTACCCCTCTTACAAACACTTTATCCACTGGGCAGTGCATTGTAAATAATACAGGAACTGGAGGTTACTTGACCAGAGTAGAAGACAGGACAGATGTCCTCACCTGCAGAAAAGGAGCTCTGCTACTGCCCATGACATTGTGCAAGGCGGAGTTTACCTTCCTCAAGAGTTGGGGCTTGTTGCATTTCTCTGCACTTTCATTAGAAAATGGTGTAAATGCCTTAAGAAAAGGGTTACAAGGTTAACATGCACCTTCCTAAACACACAGACCTTTCCTCCTTGCTTCCAAATCTCTTCAAAGGAGAAACCAAGAGAAGGCAGAAGCTTTAAGATACTCTTGCTCTTCTAACTGCTATAGGTTTTTCATTCCCTGTGAAGTTACAGACATCCTTTGGTTGGTAGCCTAAGCTGCTGCCAAAGCAGAGAATATAGGCTTATTTTATTTTTGGTGTAAAATTGAAGATTCTGACTTTACACCTTGAAAGTTAGCCTTTATGAGCATTAGTACAATGTCACCCCCCTGTTTTTCTGCAGATGTTGATGTCAGATGAATTTTTTCCAAAGCTTGATTATAAATTTGTATTTGCATTAGCAATCAAAAAGCAGAGCTATGTGCAATTTCTCTTCTAGGCTCAAAATTCCTCTGACACAGTTGGAAAATCACCTTTTGCTGATAATCTTTCAGTTATTTTGCAGGGAACTGTCTGCCTAATGGGTGGATTCTGTATAAAAAATAGAATAATGAAAATATTTCAAGATTAAAGTGGCAAAAGGCGTCAAAGGAGAGTGCAACATGGCCCAGGCGGCCTTCACTTGGATCTGGAGCTGAGAACCAAGCAAGAAGCTGATGCTTCCACCTCTTCCTATTGCTATTTCAGAACAGGAAAGCCTTTATCAGTGTGCAATATTTTGCAGATCAGCCTTCATCACAGACACTGTGTTTGGAGTTTTCATTTTTAATTAGGATTTTTCCTTTTAACGGATGTTCAATTTTTAAAAGTAATAAGAAAGCATGCATCTCAAAACGCGGCATAGGGTGCTGAGGGCCTTCTTGCACTGCTTAATGGTTTTATTTGAAGATACAGCAGTAGTTTTTTAAAAGGAAATATTAATGGGATTGTGAGAAACTGACGAAACATTTAATAAATGCCAGAGAAAAAAATTAAATATCTTGTCAATTACTTTGGACAATTTTGAAAAATAGCTACTCAAGACCAAGCAACCACTTGTAATGCAAACAACACCTTGTTGTTAAAGAACGAAAAACAATTTTCCTTGCTCCAAAACAAAAACATCATGATAAATAAAATGTTGCCATTTCACCTCACTATTAAAAAAGTCACAGTTCTGGCTGGAGGCCATGCTGCAAAGTAATCTGCTTTGTCACTCGAATAGGTTGACTTGGATCATGAAAAATCCTAAACTGGTGCAGTAGAGAGAGAAAGGAAGAGAGCTTTACAGCCTGAGGAAGGAACAGATTTAATAACAGTCATTGCTCATTTGTACAACATTAAGGCAAGAAAGAGAAAACAAACCCCCTTCCAGGATCTCCACAATAGTTTGGAAGGCGTTTTGAAGAGTTTAGTTGTTCTTTTCTGTATTGCCGGTTGTGACCAATGTGAACTGTGTGGCAAGAGCATCACCCTTGCTTGCCAAGAACAACAGAAGAGATGGCAACACCATGCTAAAATTTACACCAGGCTGGCAGGCACATTCATATTGCCTGTTCCTTGGGGGCTTGATCTATGAGGTTAAGTTGGTCTCACTGTTTTATCAAAACAAACAAAAAAAAATCCACCAAAATACAAAACAAACTCTTTGGTGGGAGAAGGAGGTGACAGGAACATGGACCAAGAAATGTGTGTGTATATCAAAGCATGAAGCAGAAGGCAATAGTCCCTGATGTGCTTAGTGATATGTAGCTGTAGCTGAGGGAGGAGGAAAGTGTTATTTCTGACTTGGAAACTGCTGGAATTTGCACTGCAGATGACTTCACCTGCAGCTGTCAGTGGTGGGCAGGCTGTTGGTTGTGATGACCGGTGAGATTTAGGAAGTGACGAAGCCACATGGAGCTCAGCTCACCTCCACCTGTTAGGGAAAGGGAATGAGAGGCTGTGTGTCTTTTGACAAGGACAAATGTGCTAGAGGAGAGAGAATGACCCAGATCTCCTGTGGTGGGCAGGGGGAACAGGGCAGGTGGGTGCCAAGGGCAGGTGAGGAGGTTACAGTGACATCCAGATCATTTCCTAATACATGAAGACTAAGTTAGGGAATAACAAAAAAAAAAAAAAAGCACCTTACAGTTGGTCTCAGAGAAGTGCTAAGAAAAATTAGGACTGGGAGGAGGGTTTGTGCTTTCATGGTTGTGCTTGGCTTTTGGTGCTCTGGTTCAATCAATGCAGTTTTTCTTGAGCCGCTGGCACTTGTTGCCCTGAGTAAGAAAACCTGTGCTTGAAAAGGGGGTCCAAAACACCAGAGCTGAGGGGACTGCTCAAGGAATCTACAAGAACTGGGGACCATGTAGCCCGTCCAGCTGGGAGCTGTCAGATGGGAGACAGAAGAAAAGGGCAGACCTGCACGTGAGGGGAAGAGAGAAAGAATAGACCAAGAGCTGGGGGTTGCAGGTGGGACAGGAATTATGATAGTGTGATTTGAAGGTATAAGTAGTTCTCATGTTGACTGTTTTTTAAGGGCATTACATTCTCTCTCGGACACATTCCTTTATGTCCCTTCATTTCGCTGGGTTCTCCCTGTTCTTCTGTAGTCCAAGCAGATCTGGAAAGTTGGTGGTTTTTTTTCACGAGGTAAAGATAACTTTCCTGGGTTTTACCTGTGTGTCTGCCTTAAGAAAAAATACAAGGATTCTTTAGGTTTGTATTCCTACTGTGAAATGTACTAAGTTTCTCCTGCTCTCTAAGCAGTTGCCCCTTGGGATAGGAAAAGGAAATTAAACAGCTAATGCTTATGCTTTAATTAGGCTTTATTGGAGTTAACGCAGCTTATGTTCTACATATGTGCTACAGAAAATTAGATACTTAGAAAATCCTGGCTTTGCTATTATGAGTTTATGAGAAAGGAAGCCCAAGGAAGATAATACATCCTCCGTGCAGATTACTAATGGTTCATGACGTATGTCCACAGGAGCTGTTTTTTAGTGAGGATAGTCTAGTTATTATGGATTTGACATGAACTTGGCCTGGTGCCCTGAGGGAATGCAATGTAGGCATAATTTGGTCTTCCTGTAATTGTCTATTTAACTTGGCAATCCAGAGTAATTTTTTCCTGTGAAATGAGACCGAGACGTCACTAAAGTGGTGGTCAGATTAATTAATGAGACATAATAATGCTCCTAATAAAAGCTCATGAGCTGAGTCCTCTTCCCTCCCCTTTCCTGTCCTTCCCTACTGTCCTCCCCCTGCTGAAAATGCAGCTTCCCAGGAGTCCATGAGTCACACTTCGTAAAGGAGCTTCTTCTTTAGCTGACGCAAACAATATGGTGAAGAAAAATAATAACTGCAGAACCATCTGTTTGATGAAGTCCTTGACATTTTATTTCATTTCCCCCTATTGCATATTAAAGGAAGTAAATAGAAAAACATTTGCTAATTATACTACTGTTTACTTATTGCTGGGGTGGCTTTTATTGTATTTATCAGAAGTGTTAGCCCGTCCTGCAGTCCTGGCTTCAGCGGTCTTCTTTCTGCTTTGTGATAGGAGTGCTGCAGCGGTTGTGGGGGCTCAGTCAGGTTTTTGAGCCCTTTACCTCTGCGAAGCTCACATTGGGGTGGAAATGTTCCTCTTCTGTGCAGATGGGAAAGCTGGGAAAGGTAATGGAACCTCATCATTTGAGTTGATGTAGTGAGGTAATGGGAGAGCCTGAAGGTGAAACCCTCCCTCAGATGGCTGGATGTTGGGAGGGAAGAGTTGCCTTTTCCTTTTGTGAGCCCAGGATTTTGTGCTCTTGCCTTGGCTTTGCATTTGTGCTCAGTAAAGATTGGCAGGGAGGCCAAATAGCAGCACTTTGCTGTGACATTGGTAGTGTGAGCAGCAGCTGCCACCTGCCATTTTGAAGGAAATCTCCTGAACGCGTTGCTCCTGTTACCTTCTTCCCAATGTGTTGAACTGTGATCTTGTTTCCCCAACAGGTTCCCTTTGTAGGTATAGTTTTATGGCTTAAAAAGTGATCCATGGACAGTACAAGGTTTGAACAGTAAAATGCAGAGGCTTATCCCTGCCTCTGTCTGGGATTTGGATTTGGCTAATCATCAAAGCAAGCCAACACTGTTTGAAAACAAACTGGTGGCCAAAGGCCAGTTATACTAGGCAGCTATTTCCTCTGCAAAATCTAAGTTATTAGCACTCATGAAAAGTGACAGCAATTAATCAAATGGCTGTGAACTAAAACAGTTTTCCTCCCACCATGCCATGTAAGGCCAGCACAAGAACAACTTGGCCTAGACCATTGCTAGGAAGGGGAAAAATTGCAGCACTAGGAGGACATGGTGACCTTATCTAGGGACACCAGAAAATTAAAAATCACCACTTTGCCTTTGGATGAGAACTCTGTGCTGATGAAAAATCTATTTCTGGTTATTTCCTTGGGTACAAAGGACTTGATGAATTTTCCAGTCCACCATTTGGACAGGTTTAAGGGATTTTATAACTTATAATTCCATGAAGATTCTATCAGTAGTGCTAATGGGCTGGGTGTTTTGACTCTGCTCTCTAACATCAGCTCATTCAGACAGTTTTATGTTCCCTGTGCCATAAAACTCTCAGTTCAGAGCACAAATAGTGGAAGATATATTTCTCCACAGCTCTACCCTATGGTAAAGCATAAGCTAACTTGGCTCCAAGGGGTGCATGTTGCATGTTGGCATGGCCTCTCAAAAGTCATTATGAAAGGAATTAAAGCTAGAGGAAGATGGCTGTCTGATTGTGAAGGAAATACCCAGGGTTTGCACCACTGCTTGAAGCAACCAGCTTGTGAAAATGGTTCACTAGAGGAAGCCCCAAATGACCAGAGTCATCTTCCAGACTCCAGGGTAACAAATCTGGGAAAGTTCAAAACTGGTGCACTGACTGGAATTAATTTATCACATTGATGGTTGACTACACAAAATAATGTAACTTATATGGATAACTTCATAAAGCACTCATGTCTTCTGACCGTAAGTGTGCAATACAGGAAGGCCTCTGCTGGTTCCAAGTTTTTCTTATTTGGAGGAATCTTGATGTTTGTACCAATGGTCTTAGCTGTTAGGTAAAAGTGCTTATGTGTTTCTTTGCTCGTGATACAGCTCATTCTGTCTGGTGGTCTTTTGTAGTTTTCCACCTGCAAATCTGCCACAAAAACCCCATGCAGTGCTACAGGCTGGGGGCAGAGTGGATGGAAAGTGGGCCAGCCCAAAAGGACCTGGGGGTGCTGGTTGACACTGGCTGAACGTGAGCCAGTGTGTGCCTAGGTGGCCAAGAAGGCCAGTGCATCCTGGCCTGTATCAGCAATACCATGGCCAGCAGGACCAGGGCAATGACTGTCTATACTTGGCTCTAGTGAGGCTACAGCTCAAATCCTGCTTTCATTTCTGGGCCCTGCAATACAAGAAAGACATTGAGGTGCTGGAGCCTGTCCAGAGACTGGCAACAAAGCTGGGGAAGGGTCTAGAGCATAAGTCCTGTGAGAAGCTGTTGAGGGAGAGTTTATGCTGGAGAAAAGGAGGCTCAGGGATGACCTTATCTCTCTCTACAACTGCCTGAAAGGAGGTTGTGGAAAGGTGGGAGTCAGTTTCTTCTCCCAGGCAAGAAGTGACAGGATGAGAGGACATAGCCTCAAGCTGCACCAGGGAAGGTTCAGGTTGGACATCAGAAGGAATTTCTTCACATAAAGGGTTGTTAAATATTGGAATGGACTTCTCATAGAGGTGGTGGAGTCATCATCCCTGGAGGTGTTCAAGAAGCGACTGGATGTGGCACTTAATGGGGTGGTCTAGTTGACAAGGTAGTGTTTGGTCAAAGGGTGGACTCTGTGATCTCAGAGGTTTTTTCCAACCTTAAGGATTCTATGATTATGTGAAATCCTATTTTGAAATGTAATTATACATGAAGGAGGTGCTTCTGGTTTGTTGTGGCTGCTTTGGTTTTTGGGGTTTTTTTAGGAATTTTTTATTATACTAATAATGTTTTTATGATTCATGGGAAGGAAAACATATCTTCTTCTTGGAGTTAGGTGTAAGGTCCAAGTGTCTGTGCTGTTTTCTTCTTGTTTTCTACTGTGATTTAGAGTAAAAATGGGGAATATATGATGCAATAATTCCTTCCTACACTTTCCATATGTAAGAATCTTGAACCAAAAGAGGTAAATCTTGGATATTCAAAGAACTTCCAATTTCCCTACTACAAAAATATGGATTAGGGCTGTGTCAGTGTATCACAGCAGAGAATCATCAAGCAGTAAGTTTTGAAGTGGCCTCTTTTTATAAAAGCATTCCTTATGAAGAAGTGGAAAGTTTGGGGGGGAGTGAGTTTCTAGCAGGTCTGCTAAAAAGGGAATGGCTTCAGTCACTAAAATGTCACAAGTTTATTTCAACTTATTCTTACTTCTAGCAATTCTCATTGCATAAAAATGGCCATGGAATGTGTGTGTATTTGTGTGCAATGTGTTTGTTAAACCTTCATAAATGACATTGAATGTGTAAACTTCTCTTTGTTTATTTCCTCTCACTGAGGGTGCTCACAATCACTGACTGGTCTGACAGAGCCCATCTCTCTGGTGTTGTCAGTCACAGACTATCACAGGCCAGTGCTGCAGTGCCACCTGAAACACAAGCACTGCAAAGTGCATGCTGAATGGGTGCCACCTTGAGGGGGTGACACTGGACTCCGGGAGATGGAGCTCAGAGAGTTCCAGGACAGACCAGGGATGCATCCCACCTTAGCACACCATCCTCATCAGAGGGATTTTTGACTCCTTTCTGCCCTAGTCTGGTCTTTCCCCTGTGTTGGGTGGTGTGACGTGACTGCTCCTGGGATGCCTCTGGCTGAGCAGCAGAGGCTAAAAGACATCACGAAGAGGCCCTAAATCTTTGCTATTGTGAGAGTATGTTGTGCCTAAGGACTTTTTCAAAATTTAACTCTCTTTTACGTTCAGATTGGACCCATGACATGTTAGAGGTGTATTGACATGAAATACAAATCCTGAAAGTAACCTTGAGAGATGCCTTTGAGACCTGTCAATATGAAGTATTTGCAGCCAATCCAGGTTTGGTTGCAGTTGTGATAGAAGTTGGTACCGCTGCCCAAACTATGGAAATCCCCAGCACATTCATGGTTTGGATTTGTTTCTTTAAAGTCTCAAGGACTTTTTGCTTGTATCCAATATGAGATCCAGACCTTGCTCCAGCAAATTCAAATGAATCTAAAGGTGTGATAAAAAAGAGTACAAGATACTCACTGTGACCAGAGAGCTGACATTACTTTCACAACGTTTCCCTATGTGTGAGTGCCTGGGGATGAGAGATTTGTGCCAGCAAAGGTGGTAGAGACAGATGATCCCTTCTCTTTGTCATCCATCCCTTACTCCTCTATTTATGAGTGGGCTGTGTACCTGTGACTGCCCATCAGCTTAGCTGGAGGCAAGGTTGTGCAGACAGAAGCAGAAGGACGACATGCAGTCCTGGGTCATGGGACAGGCAGAGCCGAAGGGGCTGCAGGAGAGGTGAGCAAAACACCTTGACAGCTTCCCCACTAGTTGATTAGTAGTGCTGGCGTGCCGCCAGAGGAGGTCAGTCTCAGCTCCCATGCCCGGCAGAGGAGATCCATAGTTGCTCCCAGCAGAAGGAAGAGCAGGAAGGAAGGACACTTTATTCAGCTACAGGGACTCCTCAAGTGCTCTGCAGACCAGCTGGATCCCACTCGCTGATGGAGAAGGGCTACGTTATTCCAGAAAAAAATGCTTTGCTTGCATGGACTTGAGTTGGATGCATTGGTGTAGTGTCTGGGTTTGACATTCCTCTGTTTGGGAGCTAACATAAGCAAATACGTTCTTATGATCTTCCATGCAGCTTTGTGATACTATACGTGCAACTCCATGCTTTCTTTCACAGATGTCAGAGTCAACTGCCATGTGGGATCTCCTGGAGAAGCTGCATTGTGTGTTTTTAAAGGAAAATTACCCAATTATTTTGATGGAGTTAATGTGGAGATGGTGACCTTTACATTCAAAGCCGTTATGCTGCAAATGTTCCAAATACATTATGTGCTCTGCTAACACTGCTGACAGGTTCTGCATGATTAATAGTGTTTATAAAGCGTGTACAAGAGTTTGGGAAGCCCAGGGTAGAAGACCTGGTATGGGATTTATTTTGCACTGAACATGATAAATATACAATTGGCCTTGGAGGATTTTTTTTCTTTCTCGAAATGACTTAATGATGGAAGAGAAAATCACTAATTTATTAAATGAACTGTTTAATTTTTCTTGTAAGAAAAATAAAAGTAAAACATATTGGTAGTGGTTGGTTCAATATGTACATTTAGATAGATCATTTTTAAAGGAAGACTGATGTTTTTAATGCATGTTTTTTACTTCAAGACGGGCCTGGTTCCTGCTTCTCTGGAAGGAACACTTCTGTCAACTGCGCCGGGTCATGGTGTTGCCAGGGGCCACACACAGCTTGGAGGAAATTTCAGGGTGAGCCTGACATGTTGGTAGCAGAGGCAGGTGTTGAAACAGGGGGAAAAGGTATAAGGTTTCCCATTTGCACTACTGTGAGGATGTTATTCAACAAACAGACAAATGCAGGTTGCTCTGCCTACTCAAGAGACATCTTGAAAAGACTCAGCCTCAGCTTGATTTTCTAACAAAATGTCATGGCTTGTTCTTGAGCGATTTTTCGCTCTCCCAGCACATCCAAGTGCAGGATTCTCCTCTTCCCCAGCTGTGGCAAGGCTCCTTGCCCTCCCGTACATGCTGTACTGTCCTGCACAAAACCATGTGTCTGCATCATAGCTCCATTTTAAAAACCTGTGTAATGCAGAGGTCTACTGAGGAGACTTAATTCATTTCCAGTGGCATTAGCTGAGCAGAAAACAACTCCTCATGCAGGTCAGTGCAGGTGGGAAGAGGGGCTCTCAGCACCATGCAGGCATGCACTGAGCTCCTCATGGAGGGCTTCTGCATGGATGAATGGACTGACTTGCTAGTTGAACTTTAAATTGTGATAATGTAATGTTTACAGCAAAAATTTTCAGGTCAAGAAGCCAGATTATTTCCACATCACTTTGGGGCTAACACTGCACTAGCATAGATATACTTAGTTGAATCTAATGATTTCTTATCATTAATAATGACTAATATCTATCATTAATAGTGACTAATATCAAGGATCCTTTATACCATTCTGTCAAGGCGAAAGCTTTTAGAAAAAACGTGCAAATTTTGTTTACACTCTCAGTGTAGCTTCCCTGGACTATCGGAGTAGGATGAAGATACTTTTATGTAAATGAGTAGGGTATGACCCTTAATCTTGGGCCTTTCATTCTACCACACACATTAAAAATAATAATAATAATCCACAAATGTTTTCTGCTTTCGCTTTTCACTGAGCCAGAACTTGCCAGAAGTACTCAATACTTTGACTGTTAGCTCTGCGTTAGCTGCCATACTGATTTTAGAAGGCTCAGGGGAAAAACAAAAGCACGTATAAAGGCATTCTAATTTTTAACATAAGCTTGGGCTTTGATTGTAAAATGTATCTCATTTGGTCATCTTGGTTTTTAAACTCCATACCATTCCCTAAATTCATCACTTGCTGCAGCTGCTTAGCACTTAGCACCTGTACATTTACCCCTGAGAGACTCCAGACTGAACCAGAAGATTTTATTGGTGTTGAGGCTAATGGCTAAACTTTCAAGACTTGTTTTTCAAATAAATGTGCTTTTTTTCCACATTATGCTTTCAGTAAGCCGAAATAGTTAAGAGGTTGCTTATGAGAAACCCACCATAAGGCCTTTTAACGTGGGGATCTAAGGAGAACCAGATTGAATTCCCTTTACAGAGTGAGAGTTTTTAAAGAACAAACATTTAATGAGTATCTCATTTCTGTCTTTTAAGCACAGGTTTTGACTGGTCTTAATGAAGAAAAGAGAGGGAGGAGTTCCTTTGTATTTTGTGCTTTACTGTGAAAAAATGGAAATAGAATTTTTAAATTTTTTTTAGGGCATTTGGATTTTGTGGGTTTTTTAGTCTGTGTTTATTATTTTATAAATCTTCTTACCTTGGAGTCTAAGACTTTTTAGATCCCACATTCCCACACACACAGGTATTCTGCTTATGCTTGAGTGTACAGCTATTGTTATTAATAAAGCAAAAGCCGGTAGGAACAGAGAGTGGTCCCCTGAAATACTCCCTGTTACTAATGTGAGGAGCAGTTTGAGCACAGAACAGGAGCAAAAGCTCTTGAAGAGCTGGCTCCCAAATGTCTGTCTAGGATGAACCATGAGTGGATGCCATTGCCTGGCCTCCATGGCTGCTTTCATCTTTCCTGACTGTTTCGGCAGTTCACTGAAGAAGGAGGGAGGGAAGAAAGGTGGTAGAGGTTTCCCTGACTCTCTAAACATGAGGAAGGGGAGCCAAAAACTTACAGTCAAATAGCAATATGTGACCTGTCACTATTTGAGTCTTTCTAGTGTTCATCACCTGCCAACATCAAGGTAATTTGATATTTATTTGGGCTGGAACTCTAAACAAGAACTACAGGTCCCAAATATTTTACGGATGGACTTTGACAAGGACAACTGTGCAGGGTATGTATTTTCCAGCTAACCAAAATCCTGCTCACAGGAAAAGTCACACATCAGGAATAAACAAAATCAGAGCTAACAACTATTCAGACTCTTGGATAATATGCAGGTATGGCTTTAATATCCATAGAATTTTAAACAGTTGCACTTTATCTGTAATATAAGCAATGGTAAACTTTTTTCACAAATTATGTGACATTTGTACTTGATTTTCCCAGATCTGATCAAACCTGTCATTACTTGCTGAAATGGTAACAGCATTCAGTGAGTTTCCTGGTCTTTTTTGACTAAAATCTTATATAAGATAAAGATTACATGCCTCAAGCTATATATATTACCTTTCAAATGTTTTTACATGCAGCCGCAATAAATGGTAATTTCTCCACAATACAAATATTTTACCTATGATATTTTATTATTTACAGCCTTTGCCCCCTCTGGTTTCAATATTTTTGGCCTATATTTATCTTTTGCTGCAGAAAACATTACTTATGAAATATTGAGGTATTTGTTGTTTATGTAATTAGGTCCTTCTTGCATTTGAGCCAGAACAATAAACAGTACTGACAACTTTAATCATTATTCAGAGATGGTTGGATGACTTCATCATGTAGTATGAATTCATCATGAATCACTGCAACTGAAGGGAGCATGAGGGAAGAGGAAACTATTATTAGGCAATATATTATCAAATGAACTGTAACAATTTCCAAGATCTCTTCAGAGAATATTTTGCCTGTACAGCACTTTTCTCTCAAAGAATTATGATAAGCATTTAATTTTTTTTTTTTTTTTTTTTTTTTTTTTCTTGACCAGGCAGAAAGCTTT
>VWZG01007998.1:82207-93229 GCA_013396735.1 Grallaria varia | reverse complement strand
TTTTTTTTCCTGGCACAGCTGGAAATCTGCTCTCTCACTTTTCCTTCAAGGAGCAAAGAATCTCTCCCTGTCTTGATATGACTGTGGCCTATTCCAAATTCATCCAGTTTCTCACTTTTAGTCATGTTTGTTCAATATAACCATATCTGAGTTTCCTTCTCACCTTCCAGGATATCTGCCATCTTCTGACAGAAATAACTGTCTTTCTCACAGAAAACCGTACATGTTTTGGTTTCCTCTACGCATGGAAAGTGCCTAGCATACTTTATGAAAATAAGTGCAGGGTAGGGACATGTGTGTAAGATCAGATAACAAGATTCACTGCCTCTCCCGGGGAATTAATTGAAGAATGTTCCATAACAAGTGCATTAGTCATCATTAGCCCCACTTCAATCTCAGAAGTAATTATTGCTGCTTTTCTTGAGCCTTTGTATTTTCCTAATTGACATGCATATTGAAATATGCTTGCAACAACATTAAATTTTGTGTAGGATGGTTAATTAACTGATCTGGTGTATCTTGTATTCAGAATCCTGTAACAGATTTTTCTATAGTGCTATCCACATGAGAGCTCATCTGGAAATATTTTTAACCCTTACTCGATGAAGAACTACTCACTCATGACTGCTATAAGAAGATTTCTGTAAAACAAAATAAAGCACTTTTCCTAGGGTAATGCAAGGGAAAAACTCTATGGATTGTGTAGTGGCTAATAAAAAAAAAAAAAAAAAAGACAGTTTTAATGAGATATATAAGGGCTTATGTAAGAAGGTGCCTTGGATCCTTACTCAAGTGAATGCCTCTTCTTGCATACTGAGAATCAAAAACCAACGCCAGATCAGGCTTTGATCAGTCAGATCAGGGAAGGTACAAAGGATTTTGTGACGCTGTTTTTGTGTTGTATTGTTTTGGTTTTGTATGGGGTTTTTTATTGGTTGGTTGGTGGTTTTGGTATTTTTTTGGTTTGTTTTGGTTTTTTTTAAGAGGGTGCTATTTTTTTGGTTATTTTTTTGAGATCATTACAGATGAGGTTAAATGTCAGTGAAGTCAACTGGATGTACCTCAGTGCAAAACTGGTGCTAATGGGAGTTCAACAGAAATGTTTTACTCCTGAGGCATCCTTCTTCCCCATGGAATTAGCCAATACTTTTAGAAAGAAATCTGCTCTCGCTGTGTGTGGAGAAAGAAGGCAAAAGACAGCTGCCAAAAGCTGTGAAATCCTATCCAACAGTTCCCCGTACCATGCTTCTAGAAGTTCTCTTAAAGACCCTGTCTTAGGAGGAACAGCAAACATTCACTTTTTTCCCCCTTTCTTTCTGTCTGTAACAACAAACTTTTCTAGGGCAAGTCCTGAATCCTCTTTGACCTCTCCCATCTTCAGATTCCAGCTTTCAGCGGTGTTTTGAATTTTGGTTCTGAATGTTATTATTTTCCTTCTCTGAAATCCATTTTTTAATGATGACCTAGGTAGGTTTTTTCCCCTCTTTTTTTTGTCTTAAATTAGTGGAAATGAGAGTTCAAATCTTTATTTTATGCTTCTGGCTATTTTCTTTCTTGTCCCCTCTCTATTTTCTGGAGATCCTCAGTTGTGTCTGCAAATGACCGTATTGCAGGTACCTCTCTAATTCTCTCTGTTGGCTCTGACTCTTAAAATTATTCTCCAACTGCTGAAGTACTCAAGGACCTTATGGAAAGTAATAATTCAAGTTAAGGCTCCTTTGTTCAAGGCACTAACTTGAGCAAAGGTTTCATGTGCAGCACATGAAGAACATACTGAATGGGAGCAAGAGATATTTCTCTAATGGGAACACTTTGTGAGTCACAACTACATGTGAATTAATGTCATGATGTGAACTCTCAGCCTTTACCTGCAGTGCTGGCAGGTTGGTAGGACCCTCTGTGTTACAGCCTGGTATCAAATTATGTCTGTGCTATTACCTTAATTCATCCACTCATTGGCCTTGATGCTGGAAGTGTCACTCTCTCGGAGCTCTTGTGCTATTATCCTCTAGGAATCAGCAGTAAATCTCCTTATATCCTACTTGCTCAGTTACCTGTCTTTTTTCTGTTTCAAAGTATTGCCCCACTGCCCTTTTCTGAGTGTCCTTTGGCAAAGGTTTTTTTCCATGCTCTATTTTCCATTCTGCTTCTGCTGCCTTGGACAGGGAAGGCTGCAGAGCTCTATTTACTCCTTCCCAAAAGAAAACCAGACACTCTTTGGACCAACCCAGGCATTAAAATAGCCACTCTAGGTTCTAGATCACTGCTTTAACCACAGGTAGTTATCTGAAGGGAAGGTTTGTCATACAGAAGTCTTGGCATCACACGCTTCTTAGACAATAAATTAGAATTGTGCCTTGAAAATTTTGAACCACCCCACAAAGAGAAAAAAAAAGTGAGCTGTGCTTTGCAGAGATTTTAGTTTAATCAAAGTTGCTGATGGAATGAATGTTGCTTGTCTTGCTGTGTGCAGGTTTTGGTTTTGTTTTGTTTTTTTTTCTGTGTATGTGGTTTTACTGTGGGTATGAAGGCTGTATCATCTTCTCTTGATGTCAGACTTTACTGGGATGAAGTATCGCCCTTCCCCGTTTGACTTTTCTGTCAAATTCATTATTGGGCCATTGACACTAAGAAAAGCTAAAGAAGGGGTCTGTCATAATCTCTGTGAAATGGGTGCTGCCTCTCTTTTGCAGTCTTTGGCAATGTACCAAAGGCAAGCTGATTATCTTGTTTGGTTTTTTGTTTGTTTTTTGGGGGGTTTTTTCCTGTGGATTTTTTTGTTTGTCTTCTTGTCTTTTTTTTTTTTTTTTTCTTGCTCAGGTGATGAGCCTGAAGCTGAGGTCACTCGAATGTGCTACGGTAGACAAACTCAGATATACCTCCTGCATGCAGCCAGACTTTGTAGGCACAATGTTTTCATTGCTGTTTTCTGGAGTAGATAGATTAATAAAATTTCGGGCTGCAGTAAAACCTTGTGATTACCTAGTCTGACCTATTTTATTGCAAAAGCTGTAGATTTCATGCAGTGATTCTGGCATTTAGCCCAGCAAATTGGTTTCAGTTGGAAATTTTAAATTGGAAATTGATTTACTCTTTAATTAGAGACTCCAGCAAGTGGAGAATTTGCCACAACCCATAGGAATCTGTTCCAAGCGACTTATTCATATCATTAAAAGCTCGCGGTTTATCTCCCACTGAAACATTTGCCGACTACCAAATTCCAACCTGTGGATCTTCCACTTTCCACTACTGAAGAAGGAACTCTTGGTTTATCTCTCTTTTCTTCACAGAGGTCTTAGGGGCAAGGCAAACAGCAAGATATCTCTTAGCTTCTTCTTTCTGTGCCTCATACGTTGACTTCTTTGTGGTTCTCATGTTAAAGGTAGGTTTAAGCTGCTGTGACCACATGGTGGATGGATATGGCCATGTCAGACCTTCAGCCTGGTGGTCTGTGCAGAGCACAGCACATGATATGCTGCGTATGGGTCTGTAAAGCTGGGAAATGGGCTGAGTTCCGTGGCTTTCGCTGCTGCACTAGTGGCCCAAATTAGGTCCAGTGGGTTTTCAAGAAGTGCCTTTATTGAAAGTGGTGATACAACCTCATTTTGGTGACTCTTTCCACTTTCTCTGTATTGTCAAGAGGCTTTGTAAAGGATGAGCACTTTCTGCTGCACACAGGCAGGACTGAAGCTGGGCTGCAGCAATCCCCATCCTTCCCAGCTTACACACACACATCTGGGCCTGTGGCAAATCAGAGTGAGCAGCACCTTCGGGAAGGTGACCTCCTCTGCTAAATGAAGAAGCTGAGAGGGACAGCATCCCTGCAACCTCTTTGCCATGCTTTGTGGTGTGAAAGCAAGGGAGGAATGCAGAGGTGGTCTCTTGAATATCCATACCCTGGCCTAAGCTTCTCCATGGGGTGCAGGGAAAAGTATGACTTTCATGCCAAGGAGTTGACTAGTAGGCTGACTGCTCTTTGAAGCACAGCAGTGATGAGGTACAGAACGGGTTGGGAGAGAATCAGACTGGTGTGATGAGAAGGGAAGGAGAAAATCAAGTAGCTCGTGGGTTCCAGAAAGTGGGTGCAGACTGCGGAGCCAGAGGATAGTTTGGGAGACTGGGAAAGCAAGGTTGTAGTTCTTGGGGAAAAGAGAATGCTAATGGGAAAAAAAGAAAAAACAGAGGAAAAGAGTGGGAGAGAAAACCTGCATGATTGCTGAGACCACCATGAAGTTCAGCAGATGGTGCTGCTCTCTGCCTCATGTCTTAGCAGAGTGGGGTTTTTGTCCTCCCTGCTGTGTTTTCTTCTAATTGAATGCCTACCTACCACCATGGCCTGCATAAACAATGGCACATTACAAGGAAAATAACCTTTCATATGGGTTTCTCCCCTGCCAGCTAAGCTGCCACACGTGTTTCATGCCCAAGTTAGCAGGTCTCCCCACAGAAGTAGCTGCATTTTGCAGATGGACGAAGCAATTTTGGTATAGTGCCTTAGCTGTCCCTTTACAGTGCTTCGGCAACTTTTTAGATAAAAGGCAGTGTCTATGAGTAAAATGAGTATGAAAGCTTGCTTTCTGCATGTGCTTTTGGCTAGCTACAGTGCGCACACAGGCATGCTCATGATGTCTCTTGCTGTCTCATTTATTTTGACGTTAAGTACAGATAGACTCTGTTTTAAGGACTTACAGAGAGCTGTTAGGTGATCTGTCATTTTCAATTCTTCCTAAGTGCTGAGAACATTGTCTCAAGTTGCTTAAGATAGCCAGATGTTTAAGTGACCTAAACACTTTTGTAAGTGGTACTGTAGTTTCCTCTGAGCTGCGTAACATTCTGGGTGTCCTGTATTCAGTTTTGGTTCATTTCCCCAGAGAATTCCCCCCAACTTCAAAAAAAGATCTGGCTCATTGCTGTTCTAAAATTTAAACTTTATTCCTTAGCCTAAGAAGTGGAAGGCTGATTGACCGATTTGATTGATGGTAATTTATTTTCCATTCAGCATATCCCAACTCTTTGGTATGTGACTTGATGGTGTGCTCTTCTTGATAAAATGTTTTGGGCAAAGATAAATAAGGAGAAGGAAAGAGGGAGAGAGGGAGGGAGGGGAAGTGCTTGCAAAGTGCTGGAAGATTTGAAGCAATTCCTCTGCAGGGAAAAACAACAAAGGAAGGTACCAAGAAACCAAGTATTAATTTCCCGCACCACCATTAGCCTGACACCTGTTAGCCCTGACCATTAACCAGAGCTGAAGGGGAAAAGGCTAATCTCTACCACATTTATATCAACAAACGCAAACAAAAAAAGCTGCCTAATTATCCCATTGAACCTGTGTCAGCTTTAAGGCCGGCTCAGTTTCCCAGGCTGGCCGCCTGCCAGGACCAGCAAGCTGGGGTTCATAAGCTGCATGCTAATGACAACATCCTTTCATTCCAGCAGTGGCATAATTGCCAAAAGCATTTTACAGGCTCATTATATTTATGGTCATATTTCAGATGATGAAGTCAAAGGCCAGCCCACGGTTTACTTGGCAGTGCATTGGAAATAGTTTGTTTAGCAGGGATTGCATCTCAATGATAATGGTGGGACAACTAAAATAGCTGCCAGTTTTTTCCGAGCTGTAAGGGGAGAGTGATTGAGGAAGGAAGCAAAAATTACAAAGATGGGTAGAATATGGCTAAATGTTTAGTGGCTCTGCTACACCTGTTTTACTTCTGTGGCTGGTGGTGATACACTTCTCAGTTGTAAGCCTGCCTTGATGCTATGACGTCCAAAGACACAGGATTCATTTGCTTATGGTGAGGAAGATTTGAAGACCAGGTATCCCAGCTGACATGCAGGATGCAAAGTTAAATTTATGGATTTTGGTCCAAAGATCAATTTTGCCCAAGCACTTCAGCTGGAAGGAGTGAGGGGAATGGTTGTTGCAGTGTTTTATCTTCCTTTATTACAGGAGTGTGATATTTGGATTTGAATTTGCCTGTACCCAAAACTTTTCTGCGTTTTGGGTACTTTGCTCGCATTTGGTCAATGGTTACACCTGGTTTCAGTGGCAGAGACTGGGTTTGGACCAGAGCTTTCCTTCAATGGCACTTACTGCTTAGGTCAATTGTCTTTGTTCAAAACAAAGTTATCTCAGCCTCCTCTGACCATGCCTTGCGCTGGCAATAAATCACACTTCTCAAGTACAATTTTGTTAAATAATAAACTCCCACTTGTCTTTGTTTAAAAAAAAAAAAAAAAAAGTATTTCAAATCTTTATGTTTTTGACCAGTAAAAAAATTGGTGGTGGCAGATTTAGGGAGACAAGTGGTGAGGAACACAGGTAAGTCAACCCTCAGCTTATCTCCAAAAGCCTTTGGAGCAGTGCATGAGGTCTGAATTAAGGGCATGTTTGGATTTCTGTCTGTTTGTACCAGGATTTTCTTGCCAAGCTGTGTTTTGTGTGAGCAACAAACACAGGCAAACCATCCCCCTTGCCACAGGGGGCATGCCCTGGGAAAGCTGGGATGAGGACCGCGTTGTGTCCATGGTGCTTCCGGACCCCAGGCAGCTGCTGTGAAATGCTGTTGGGGCACAGAGACAACCAACACATGCTACTGAAGCCTACAGTTTTAGCATATGTGCACGTGTACAGAGTAAAAGCGAATCCTTTAAATGCTCATGTAAATGCACCAGCCTGAATGCGCATCACGGTCTTGGGTTTGGCCATAATATTCCTTGGTCTGACCACTGAGATGTATGTTCACATGTAAAGCAGTAAGAATACAATTAACAATGACACACGGAGAAAATCGCTGTTGGTTGGCATTAGTTTGATGATTAATGTGGATTTTTTATCTTTTTTTTAATTAACATGCTTTCTCACCATCCAGGCTGGAGCTGTGTCATCCTAGCCTCTGGGAGAAGTAAGATCTGCATGTTTTTCTGCTTATGTGGTTTCTTTGACTGTCAGTCTGGCACCAGTACATAATTCTCATAGAATATCACACTGCTGCTTTCTGGGTGGGTGTATAAAAGCCAGCACAGAGGGAGAGAGCTAAGCTGAGTGTACAAATATAACACTGTAAGGAAAAACACGCAGCCCTTACAGCCCATCATTCTGTCTCTTAGTATGGTGATTTCCAGATGGACCAAGTAACCATTACAGAGCAATATATACCTCTCATATACGAACTTCAGAATGAGAATTGTGCAAAAATACCTTGTATTTCAAATGCAGAAACCTTCATATCTGTCTGAAAGCGGAATCCAAATGTCACTTTTCTCTGTCTCAAATATCAAACACTTGTGCTGCAAAAATCACTGAGGATTACTTTCTCTTTCAAGAAAGGCAGAAACAAAATGCAAAATGGTTGAAAACTGAAATTACATCTTCAAACACAAGTTAAAATTAAGTGAAAATTAAAAGAAGAACACAGAAGAAGTGTTACCAGAGTACTTCTCCTGGCTTTACTATGTATACTAAAAAAAGCAAATGAAAACATCTCTTTTTAAACTACAGTTGAGTTGTATTTACCACAGTAAAACTACTGGAACTTGATGCATTATATAATAAAAAATGCCAGTTTATTAAGTCGAATAGTAAAATTATAGTTAGTCTTTTCTCTGACAAAGTAATGTGGCAAATGATGCTGACTGCAGCTTTATAGTTCCTTTAGCATCTGCAGTTAGTTTACAGCAGTTTTACTATCTACATTTCAATACACTCTTCTGATTAAAACTCCTCAGTTTTTTTTTATTAGATTTTTGGTCTACATATGTTTGATTTACCACAATTGTGAAATAGAGAATGTTGCTTTGAAAGTTCCCTTGATGTCTGGAATTGTGGGAAAAATACAGAAATAGGAATAAGACGACATGAGGAAGTGAACATCCTCTCAAACCTCCACTATAACACATCAAATTGAGGGGTAAACTTATTTGTGGTAGGTACCATGACTATGGTAGAAATCAGTTTTCCTCAGAGGCAGCTGGGTCTGGTACTGTGTGACAAAGAAATGAGACGAGCCTTGACGGGGGCCAGCTGGCTAATTCTTGTTTTTTGGTGTTGCAACTCACATAGCCCTGTGAGTGTTGTAAGAAGGTATGGAGCAATTCAGCTGGGATAAATGACTAGAAACTTCTACTGACTACTCTGTCAAGGCAGTTGACTTATGTTTGAGCTGAACATGGAATTCTGGCTCAAAAACTGGAGACATGTGTTAGCTCAGGAGATAAGGGTCCAAAAATATCTAGATGTTTTAGATCCCCTGGCTACAGAATAGGAGACTCCAGTGAGGATCATTCATCTCTTCCAAAGTCAATACAGGGACCTCAGTGCAGCTCTGTCTCTACTTCAGGTAAGGCTTTGAGAAGGGGAGCCAGTGGACATCAGGAACCTATTACTGTACTTCTTATTATATTATTATTTTCCTGCTTTTCTTCAGTTTTCCCTCCTCTTGGTTGCTGGCTAGCTGTCCTCGTCCCTTAGTGTATTTAGTGTTCCCCACAAAAACAAACAAACCAAAAAAAAGGAACCTTGGCTTCAAAAAAATGGAAAATTCTCTGTTGATGTCAGTGGGTGGGGAAAGAAGTGGGCCAATTATAAGCTGTAAGGATATTGCCATAGAAATGGCTCTGAGAATTAGTGAAGCTGCTTGTGGTTCATGGAGGTTGCTGCGGAGGATGAAGAAGGGACTGTACAACAGCAGTGTCACATATCTTGTGTCACATATGAGGTCATCATGCAGGGATACTGTCCCAGCTTCCATGTTATTTCACTTCCCATAGGACAGCACAAAAACCTGGAAAGAGAAATCAGTCATCTTTCTCCTTCACTTCCAGAGACCCTTCATGACTGTGTGCAACATATCAGGTTTGCAACCTTCTGCTTGATCCACATAAAGTGCACCCTTTCCACAGTGCCCGGTAGGGAACAGCAATTGTGGGTGCCTCCTCTGTTTGGTATTTCCATCTTTGCCACCGATGCATCCCCAGGATGGCTGAAAAGGGATGAGACGCCTTCAGGATCTGTCAGCCCTCTACTGATGGACACCACAAGGAAGTTCTTTTGAGAAGCAGGATACGGGCAATACATTTCACAAGAACCTGGAAGCCATCCACCTGGAGGAGGGTATAATGGCCAAAATGAAAACTTTCAGGATGCTTTTTCTCTAAGAGGCTATCAACCCAGAATTAAAGGAAACACCGGTTGTACAGTTTAGATACTTGCTTCAAATCAGAAAGCCATTCCAGGGACCTCGGTGCCTTTCTTTGTTACTTTTCTCTGGGGACTTTCTGCTTTTAGCAAAAATAATAAACAAGGGGTTTTATGGGTCATGTAGCTTTAGAAATGTCAAAATGTGTTTGCTAGCACCAATGGCGTGTGACAATTGAGTGGGATCAAAAAATTTTCCCCTTGTTCTGTGTCAGAAATTAGACAAAGGAGAAAATATCCTTCGTAGTGTTTCTGCCTCACTGCAAAGCTTCCAACTCTCAGTCAGTCTTCCCATCTGTATTGCTGCGTAAGGCTTGAAAAAACCAGTATGTGGTGCTTTTGGTCTACTTCTAACAAAACAAAGATGCAGAATGCCGCTGGAGGTCCTGTCACAAGTTTTCTGCAGATAAACAGAAAGCAATTTTGGACAATGCAGAATCCTTTCCTTTTCCTCTAATACTAGCTCTGATAAAATATTTTCTAAGCGATCTCTTCCATATTTTAACAGAAACCTTAGTATTTTTTATTAGAAATTAACTGTTTGTTGGTTTGTCATTGTTTGTTTGGTCTTTTTTTAAGCATCTGCTTTTTGCATTCTTGTGTGAAAGAACATTAATGATGCAGCTGTGTTCTGGTCAAACATTTTCCATCTTTGGACCCATTTTATGTTATTACAGTACAGCTTTTAGCTGTGCTATATGCCAGGTTTATTGTAAATGATGAAAATACAGGGAATTCTAAGTGAAAGATACTGTCCACATCCTAGGTCCCCATAGAGTGAAGACTAAGCCCACCCACAGGGATAGGCACAAAAATCAGTCTGGCAGCTCTTAGACAACACACTAATTTTTAGGTGTGTTTTGGGGTTTATTTTTTGAGTTGGTGGTTTTGTTGATTTGGATTTTCTTTTCCTATGGCTGTGTTGATTATTTCTGATCCTTGAGTCTTTCACTGACAGGTGAACTGACAATGGAAACCTTCTGTGGATCTTCTATTAAAAATTCACCCAACCAGGCTCTTGCAAAATTTCTTGTAGGCTGGGGACATCCCAAGAAATTCATTTCAGGTTGTAGTGTTGGTTTTTAATGACTTAAAACTTTCCAGGGACAGAGGATCTGATTTAATGTATAGGCGGTTTAAACAGACTAAGGTGGGACTAAAGCTGATTTTAGTGCTACAGATAGTAATGACAATATAAGGAAACCTTGCTGCTAGGTTTTATTTGAAATGAATGTGCGACAGGTCCCTCTTCCTCTCCACCTTTGAGGACTGTTTACAAGTGTCTCATATAAAAGTCAAGTTCCAAAGCTTATCTGCAACTGAATCTTTTGTTTGCATCTCCTTTAAAATGGAGAGGGAGTCCTGTGCATTGACACCAGTAAAACCATTAGATAAACAAATTTATTTCCTACATTTCCTTAAGACTTCAGATCCTGCTTTTTTTTTTCTTCCTCCTAATGCACCACTCATTAACAGGTTAATTTGATTCTTTCCTTGGGAATTCACCAGAGTTTGCCCTCAATCTCAGGGCTAATAGTTTATAAGTGACCTGCCGGATGGTGTTCGTTAACTACTTCAGTCCCAATGGGACACTGATATACCCTTAATAGGATGTGAAGGGAAAAACCTACAAGTGGTCCAAAATTATTTGAGAAAGTTAGCCGAGAAAGCCTAGCTGTTCATTTTCCAAAGTTCAAGGCAGAAGTGGAAAAGGAACAAGAAAAAATCCTGCATCAGGAGTGAAAAGGAAAAGCAGAAACATTAGGATGACAGCTATGCATTTCGATACCTTTTTGTTGTTGTTGCGGGTTGGGTTTTTTTGTGGT
>VWZG01007998.1:32774-82187 GCA_013396735.1 Grallaria varia | reverse complement strand
TTTTTTTTTTTTTTTTGTATGCACTATAATACAAATGAAGAATTGAACTCTCCTAAGAATTATATTGGGGCACAGCATGAAGGAAGCGCTTTCACACCTTTTCTGTTCCCCTTAAAGTACAGAAACCTGATATAGGTGCCTAGCAGAGCAGCAACGCTCCTTTCCTTGTGGAAAGCACTTGCTGATTCAGACTGGTCCTCTTGAAAGACAAAAGCCATGAGGTGCTTGCTGTACATGGTCAATAGGCCACCAGTCTGCCAAAACAGCTGCGGTTTGGTGAAGCACAGGAGTTCAAGACCTAATACTTCTATTTTCCTGTGAGAGGCTGGAGAATTGGGGTGGGAGAATTTGACTTTAGAGCCATAGCTGTGGTAAACTAGTCTGTTCAGCACAGCCACTGGCAATATGCTTACCTTCAAGCTCCTTGAACACACCCTGCACCCTCACAGGAGCATTTTCCTGAACTGTGTTGCTCCAGCCACCAGTGATATAATATGTCTCTCTCGCGCTTGGTACATTTGGTTGAAATTTAACACACTGCTGTGTATTAATAATCCTGTAATGTAATAACATCAAGGTTATTCCCCATAACACAGAACAGATGGTGGGACCCTGGATAACGGTGCTTTATCAAGCAGTTCTGTGAGGGATTGATTTTTCTTCTTACCCTTTCTCGTTGAGAAATTTTCTTCACCTACCAGTGCTTTCTGAAGAGTGTGATGCGATTGATTAATGTCCTGTTCATGCACTTCCCATGTTTTAGCCCTCCCTGGAAGGAGGGGTGTATGGGGATCCTCTCTCTTCCACACCGTAAAACTGGGCTGCAGACCCATGGTCCCCCTGGTCTAGCCAGGGAATTTGCAAAACACACCATTGGAGACTCCAACCAGCATTGATGCAAGGCAGGGTGCTTCTCATCCTGGTGAGACAGGAGCATTTGAGTCTTATACAGGAGCTGAACTGAACTGATACATATGTGTGCCTGGGACGTGGATTGCCAAAGATGCCTGTGAAATGGTTTCTTAAGCTCCTCAGTGTTTATGCTGGAGGGAGGCCCCAGCTGACACTGCATGAACAGCTCAGGAAGCAGGGCAATCTTATGGGCATAGAGCTCTGTGGGGTCTTGTAGTGGGTTGACCCTGGCCAGATTCCATGGACTCATTAAATCCTTTCTGCAGCTAGGCAGAAGGGTCATCCACCCACCACCTTTATGGGCAAAAACAGACTCAAAGTGAGATAATACCTGAAATTTATTACTTACAGGATAAAAGCTAAGCTAAAGAGTGGGGGAAAAAACCCCACAGTCTTAAAACACACCACACACACACACAAACACTTCTTNCCCTTGGGCAACAGCTCTTCCATACCTGCTCTCCCGAGGGCCACAGCACTCACTCTGGTAAAACCTGCTCCAGCGTGGGTCTGCCTTTCCCCAGGTCCACAGGTCTCCTTTCAAGCATCCACAGCTTCAGCACAGGCTCCTCCAAGAGCTGCAGGAGTTTTAGCTCAGGGTCCTTCCCCTGCTCCATGAGGTGCCTCCTCCCCCACCTCCCTTCTGCAGTGACCTTGATGTCCGCCTTGTTATCCCATGTTCTCGCTCTCTGGAATTTCTTCTGCGCAACAACTTCCAATTCTTAAATATTTTATCACAGAAGCGTTACTATGATCTCTAATTGGCTCAGCCCTGGCCAGGAGCCGTATGTACCTCCGGGGGCCAAGTGTCATTGGCTACTATGGTACAGGGGAAGCTTCAAGCAGCTTCTAACAGAAACCACCTCTACAGCCCACCCGCTACAAAAAAAAAAATAAAATTCAGCTGCAGAAACCCAGGACAGGTCTGTTACTTACGGGCTTTGTTTTCATTCCGCATATAGCATTGCTTTATTCTTGACACCTGAGGTATGTCTGGGCCTCGAGCCCACACAGAATGCCTTTATCCCACCTTTTAAGCAACTGCGTTCTGTCCAAGCCCCACTGAAATGGCTCTGAAGTCCTTCTGCAGGTCTGAGCCAGGCTGATCTCAACCCTGAGGGTCTGCCAAGTAGGGAGAATGGGTGTGCTTCAGCTTAACCTGCTCAGTTCTCACCAGCACTAAGCTTTGCAGGAGCAATCCTGGAATAAACACTGGGCTGTTTGGAATAATCTATTATTCAAGGCTCTTCATGGTTTTTTTAATGTTAATTCAGCTTCCTAGCTCCCCTTGTATCAAACATGTTTCTAAAGGCTTGACCCAAGCACATCGTAGACCTGACTTGATGCTGTGTGTTAATTTTGAGGATAACATATATTAGATCTGCTTGCTCTCTGTTTTCACTGTCACACATTTCCCAGAGAGGGAGAAGTAGGCCACCCAATAACCTCTGCACCTTCAGCCTCTCCAGCTATTACTAATGGTCCTCCTTCTCCTTCCTTTACTTGAGCCTAGTCTTTCTGGACGGGAATGGCCTCCCCTCCATCCCCACCTCTTTTATTATTTCCAAGACACACCATGCATGAAACTGCAAACACCTGGCAGACATTCCAGGGAGTGATCTGTAGTGCGTCTCCTGCACTGCGTGGGCATCTGAGCTGAGCCTCGTTTTAGGGATCCCAGAGGTCCTTTCAATCAATAATCCATGTATTTTTATGAGAGCTAGATTATGGGGATTTGCAAAAGGGTTGATTAAGTAATGCTTCAAAGAGCAGTTACTACTAACACCTGCAGCATTAATAGGGACCTATTAATAGAAAGTGCATGATTTAGTAATAATCCCTTATTCATACAAATGCCTCTTGATTTATGACCGTCAAAATAGACAATACTTTCCATATATCCAACTGGATTTAGATAGATGTGACTTCAACATCTGGCTAAGTGATGACATTTCAACTATGCAGACGTCATGCAGGGGGCCCAAAACAGTTAGCTAGAAAAGGGATAATAATCATGATCCCTACATTGCTCACCACCTGCACATTCATGCTGTGTGGAAATGATTTCCTGTGCTGATCTATCTCAGGTGGTTATCTGCAGGTGCCCCAGTGAGACAGTCTGAGCATTGTCAATCACTGCCCAAGCGCCAGGGAAACCAGTATTAACTACTTTGCTAATGGGATGAGGTTAGACACAGAATCAGTGTATGGGATGCAGACTGTTGTACCACTATTGTCCTGGAAATGTAACACTGATGTATTTCCCCCACAAAAAAAGACTCTGAACTTAAGATAGCGTGCATATAATGATGTCTTTTTAGGACAAGAGAAGAGCATCACACAATTGAGTTGAAACTCTCTGAAAGGCAGATCTCTCAAACTAGCAATAATGTTTTGCACTTAGCCAGTACCTCTGCCTAAATCTGTGCTGCTATGAACTCAGTGTCCAGATCCATTGCACTTGAGCTATACTGGGTTTTGTCTCCGTTGTTTGTCTTCCTCTTACCAGGTAACTGGATTGTGTAAAGCTCTTCCTCACGATAATTTTGCTCTTTGTTATGGTGAGTGCTCTGCTGGATTGTGCTGTGTTGCACAAATAAAATGGGACCAGAAAACAAATTCATATATAGATGGCTTGCAACTTTTCCAAAATCAAATTATACTGCAAACAAATAAACAGGATGGATTCAGTCCAGCTGAGCCAAAAATGTCTATCATGCTCCATGAGCAAGGTGTTCTGGGTTCCAATGGATTTTGATATTGTGACTCTTGTCCTTGATCAAGAAATAATATCTCACACTCCCATTAGGACTTGCACTTTTCAGTTCTGTGGTCTTGCTCTGGATTTATGCCATCATCCCTCAGTGCAGATTGGATGCTAGGCAGCCCTGGGACAGCTTAATTAAGGTCTGGAACTCAGCATAAATCCAAGTAAAACTCTTCATTGTTTGCTTTTTTTTGCTTTTAAGGCAGAGATCATGATGACAGGTCACTCCTGGATGCTCTATAAATTATCTGGGGAAAAAAAGCAATTTTTCAATGACATGTAGCTGTTACTCCAAAACAAACTTCGATATACTTTTGGGTAAAGTCCATAGGGAATGACCAGGCATTTCAAAATCCTGTTGTTTTTCTTGTCTGTTTGAGTGGGAAGCAGTTTTGTTTTGTTTTGTGACGTTCCCCATTCCAGCACACTGCACAGGTCCTGCCTCCACGGGGCACGACGTCAGTGCTGCTTTTCTCCACCTTCAGTGCTCTCAGAAATGCTGAATGTCTCCTGGTTGTGTCTAAATGCTGTCAGTTAGGGGTGGGTGAAGGTTCACACTGATTCATGCTGGATCCAGAGTAGTTCTTCTGTCACTGACTGAGAGCTCTGGTTTTCCTTCATGCGTGTGAACAGCCGCCTTGAGTGGTCCTGCCCACCAGAGACCTCTTCCACATACAAAGGCAGAGCTTCAATGGGGGCATATGAACCCAATGTCCAGACCTCAACCATCAAAAAAAGACAAACTATGTCAGTGTAAAAATGAAGGCATAATTTAGGGGCTGAAATGAAAATAAGTTAGCCTGGATATAGCTGTCCTGCTCTCCAGATGGAGGTATTTAATCAGAAAGTGACTTCGTAAGGTGATGTTGTCAAGTTCAAACATGGGTTTACTTGTTTCTCATCACCTACTTTGGCAACAAAGTGAAGAAGCTTATTAATTTTTTCATCCCCCATGCCATGCAGCACAGCACTCTTAAGCATCTATTATTATCAGTGGGAGGCCAGTCTGCCCTTTGTTCCAACATGATTAGTTGTGTTGAATGGGAGACGCAAAAAAAATGTACCGTATATTATTAAAAACTTGCTGACAAATATCCTAGTATGTAAAATAGTGGTGTGAGAGACTCTTGGAAGAGATCTAGTCTTTCTCCCGAACACAGAAATCTCGAGTATACCTAGGCTGCTTCAGTCTTTTAATGTATCACATCCCAAGCAGGGTATATCTCAGATCCTAGAGAGGGGCCATAATTTGTAGGGAGACAGAATGGATCAGGTTAGTGTGAAATCTATGTAATTGTGAGATCAAGATCCTGTAACACTCAAGAAATATGCAACCAGGTAGCCCAGAAGGAAAATACTCCTCTCTTTCAATACACATCCTGCTTTATTTTCCAAAAAGGAGAGAAAAATTAAAGAGTAAAGAAAAGCTATCTTTGCCATCTGGAATGCATAACATAGGCTAATAATTTATATCCTCATCAAGTAGAATTTACTGGTGCCTACTGAGGTGGCTTTTTTGGTGAGGTTTCTTAAATATGGGTTATGTTTCTGTTCCTGCTGGATTGTGCTCTTAGCAAGAATTTCTGTTATGGGGCCACAGAAATTCTACTTTTACAAATCAGGTAAATCATAATGATATTTTTTTTTTTTTTGGTTTTGGGGTTTTTTAAAATCCTTTAATTGGTCTTTCCTTTTTTTTTTTTAAATTATTTATGTCCAGGCTTTGCACTCCTTGCAGGTCATGAGACAAGCAGTGTGTTTAGCAGTGATGCCTGCTGGAAGAGTTTCCATCTGCTGCTTGTCATTATAAGTGATGTGCTGCTAAGCGAAAAGCTACAATTAATCTGCTTGGTGTTTGTCACTGCCTTCAAGAGGAAACCTCTTATCTAGAAGATGGGGAAGAGCTTTCCAAATTCCCTATCTTACGCAAGCCAGCTAAAGCTTGTCGCTCCTCATGTGTTTTGCTCTGTCTGAGGAACCCATCCATTCAGGCTTTTCTTGCATGGAAACAATTAAAAAACCTCTTTTCTACCAAAAAAAAACCCCAAAAACAAAAAATCCCCCAAGCAAACAAAAAACTCCCAAAATCCCCACAACAACTGTTGGTTGGGTTTTTTTTTGGGGGGAGGTGGTGTTAGTATGGGAAAGAGAGTTCTATCTTTTGCACTCTGCTTTTTGATAGACCTTTCAGGTTCCAAAAGACTGAAAAAATACTATTAGGAAATAAGGTTGTAACTTCCCCTGCAGTCTCCCACCCTTCCTTTAGGCAGAACTATGCTATGAAAAAAAATGCCCAGGAGGGGTGACTCTTCGGTGCAGAGTTTTTAACAAGTCTATTTTTAAACCACTGTGGAAGGTGGCAGCAGGTTCCTCAGAGGTACAGCTGGCATCACACAGATGGCAGGGAGATCTGCAACCAGGCAAACACCCCTCAGACAGCCATACCCTGAAAGTTGTAGGTGGGAGACAGCAAAGGCAGCAGTCCTGGCCCCGGCATGGGGAAAAGCTTCTCCCTCCTGCACTTGAGTAATCAATTCTCCTTACCTGAGCCCAACCCTCCCCCCAGAAAAAACACACATAAATGGAGAGGAAACAGGACCCAGCACTCCCAAGGGGCACTAAGTATCCTTGTAAAACAGAGCCTTTATGAGATGAAGGAAAAGAAAGTTGTAGAGGCTCCATCTGTACAATAAAATATTTAAATATGCTCAAGGACGAAATCAATAACTCTTCATTTAAGCCAGGCATGCTGCTGTTTTAATTTTTATTAATATTGCCCAATATTACAAAGACCAAAATTTAGCAATACAGCCAGTTTGTCTGGCTTTCTACCCAAGTCAGCACTGACCACTGAAGAAATTCTAAACCTCCTACTCCCACCAGCTGGTGCCTCAGTTTGCCTGTCCACAGCCAGGACAGAAACCTTGAGAAACAGTGACCGTGAGAAAGAGCCTTGGATAGTCGGACATCGTGCATTGGAATGACAATGGAAAAGGACTTCAACATTGATTCAGTAGAGGTATGATGATACAGGCAAGATGAAGATTTGCTCTTTAGGATTGTTACATCAATTACATTACATCCATTTAGACTGGATTTTCACCTTTGCTGTCATTAATAGGACAGAGCCATCCTCGCTGTAAAGCAACATAGCTCTGCTGGCTTTTTTCTGTTGATTGAAGATGCTAGCAGAGTAAATGAGAGCAAGGCTCAAGTCTCTTGTGTTGTAGGATGAAGGCAAAAGGCGTATTACAAGTTATAGGATTGCTCCATGGGAAATGTTATAAGGCACCATTGCTAGCTGGGGACAAGTTCTCAGGAAAATATCTTATTATATCATTTTATGTCTTGAAGATTCCTGAATGTACCTGGTTTTGTTCAATTTCTCAAAGTGCAAGTGAAGCCTTTCCACTTGTAACAGCTTCTTCTCTCTTTTTCTTTTTTTTTTTTTTCTTGTACGTGCTTTGTTTTAAAACTAGGCTTTTCTGGGAGACAAGATAGAGGCTCAAATAACACACGATTTGCTTTGGTTCAAAGCTTGAATCATTCTGCAGAAATTGTTGCAGGAGAACCAGTCTTCATGGCTCAAGTGACATGCATTTAAGAGATACCCCCACCAAAGAAGAGTTGTGCTCACTGCTCAGATCCTTTTTGGATGATTGTGACCCCTCGCAAATTCATCCTAAATTTGGTTTTAGTCTCTAACTAAGGTTGTGTGGACAGTTTCCAATGAGAAGTTCCTTTTTACAATCCTTGCACTGCAAGATGCTTCTGCAGAGTTCAGGACAAGAGAAGGGTCCAAACTACAGCATTTGACTTTGAATTTTAAATATCTTGAAGCTTGGGGAGGATTCGGTTTCTGGGGTTTATGCCTCTTCTCCTCTCTTCAGAGCTACTATCAAATTTTGGATCTTTTTTTCTGTTGCTGTAGGCTTTTACTGAAACATTAGGGACTCCAGGGGCTGATGTTAGTCTGTACACAGGGTTTCCAATAATGATATAACATAAGGAGGTCTTTCTGTTAGGGAACACAGGTTGCCTGATCTAAAAATACTCTGCCAGCTGTTACTGGTGTGTAGTCTGTACACAATGGGATTCTTAGCAGTGAGCTGCCAGCATCCCCCCCTGCTTCTCACCCAGTTCCTTTGATTAAGCAAAGTCTTCCAAGCACTATGTCTTTTTATGCGTACATAAATATCCCTCTATTTGCAATTCTGTCTGGATTATGTTAGTCCTAGAGTTGTTATGCCAGATAAGGGTGAGATGATTTCTGCCATAGGAAAGTTATACCAGATTTCTGCCAGCTCTCATGGTGCAGATGAGCACATGAATATCTGAGTTGGAACCTGAAGTTATAGTATGAAAAAGATTATTTGTTTAATTCTGTATTTTTATCTGAAGAAGCATTTTCTAAATTAAAATGGTTATATTACTATGCATTTTAGAGTATAAAATAGACTTGGACAGCAGAACCTAATAATACTGCATGTTTATAATTTTTCTCCACCGTGTACTGAGATATGTTCCTTCTAAATTAAAAAAAAAAAAGTTAAATAGTTACTTACTACCCCCTAATGCATTTTAATATTAAGCAACTCAACCTATTTCTTTGGCTGCTACTGCATAAAATGAGGTCACTTCTGGCTGTGGATGCATACTAAAGGAGACTGTTGAAGAGTGTCTGCTGATAATAAGTGTATCTATTCACAGCTGATAATACTAGTTAGCACTTCTGTAACGCTTTTGTGCACACTCTCAAATCACTTCATGTTCAAGTAACACTCTACAATCTTCTCACTATACAAGGGAGAGCTGAAAGAAATCTTAAATTAGTCACATGTATAATAGGCCGCAAAGTGAAGAAGCCAGGGAGAAAATTCCCTGACATTGACTGACCACAGTATTAATTTTAAGCTTTTATTAGGGGGCTTAAAAACCTATCTAATTTTATAACATTTGCACAGATCTGCCTGCTAGAATTGAAAACATTTTAAGGATTTGGTCCAGTGGAAAGTTATGTTACACATCTAGCACATTAATCAGTGTGTTTATTTAAGCCTAAATGCTTGGGATGTGCTTGCCTTATCAAAAGTGCGCTGACTACACTAACAAATGCCTTCTTCTGGAAATACAGCTCCGTAAGGCCCATATGACCTGCCAGCACTGTCCATTCTTTGTACTAATTATGGGTTCCTCCCTAGGGATTGGAAGTTGCTTTTGGTCTGCTTCAGGATCCATCATCTCAGATGCTTAATCAAACCACCTGTGCTTGTGAAAAAGATAGAGATCTCAGGCAAACTGGTCATCTTTCATGATCTTTCCATTCATTCCGCTTTGGCCAGAAATAGTCATCAGTCTCTCTTGTGCTATCATGATGCCTTTAGCCCTGGAAGGACAAAAGCAACAAAGCCTTCAAGGATGTACTGAGGGAAAATGCAATGGAAAATATGTTTTCTTTTTAACTAGCATCAGAAATTGTTTGAACTCGGACAAAATTGCGCAGAGTTATTTCATTTTGTTTAACCTTCTCACCTGAACCTGTGACATGCGGGTAAGGACTGCTACCTTTGCAGTTGACAGAAGAAACCCAGTGCTGTGCTAATAAAGAATTTCTGTGGTTATGCTGTCAGATACAGATAATTTTGGTTTTGCTTTGTTGTTTTGGAAAATAGTGAATTGCCTAAAGAAGAATTTTGCGGGAATACACTGACTTCAGGAGAGGTGTCATCGGAAAGGTTTCTTAGGAACGTGATGGAATTTTTATCCAGAGCCACTCAGCGCAACAAACATCCATGTATTTCCTATATACTCAGAGGGTACTCTAATATGGCAACCTTTTACATTGCTGTGCAAGTACCTTACTCGCTGATCTACACCTTATCTTCTGCTCCTTATGCAACTATTTGAATGCCCCTGTTTTCTATTCCGCAGTAGGATTGAATCTCCTAGGAAAGGAAAAGCACCAGTTACCTAAGGTTGCATCAGTGGGCTGTACAGGACATTCTAGCCAGCTAGAGACTTCAAATCCCAGTTTTTTTAGGGTATACCCAGTAAGTCTATGGGATACAGTAAGCTTGGCCTACAATATCACCATATTTTCTTCAACACCACAACATCGGTGTCTTTGGACTCTAAGCATCACAGAGCCAGTTCTCTAGGCTCCCAGTGTGCCGTTGGAGCAAAGAATGGGAATTCTGGCACACAACCAATGTTTTTCTCATGAAAGGTGCTAAGGGATCATTAAGGTCCACTCAGACCAGACAAAACTCTCATTTTTAAAGCTTCATCTGAAACACCCCCCACACACAGTGAAGTGAATGGGACCAAATTTATCTTGAGGAAGATAAAGGCTGAGTCAGCCCAGCTGGGACTTGAACCTGTGGTTAGAGAAAAGTTAGGCACACCACATTTGAAGGTTAAACCACTAAGACATCCCCATGAGCTAAGGTAAACATACCATCATTTATTCTTCCTATCTTTTGCTGGCCAAGCTATGTATTATGTGCATAACAAAATATGCATATAACTCAACTGCTAGAACAAACATGGGAGACTTGGAAAAAAACAAAGTACTCTCTAGCTGTCTACATGCACAGAAGAAGTGCGCCCGTATTCTCATAAAAGGCAAAGCAATGCTTTCCTAGAAGGGTCTTCCACCTCCACCACAAGATTGAGTTTGAGCCTCTGCCCCAAACCCACTCTTAGGGTAGCGCAGATTCCATTCAGCTCCTCAATGCCACAGCAAAATGCGAGCTGCTTCTTTGTCTGAACCCTCTGATGAGGAAGACAAATAAGGGCTGGGAAGATTGTTCTGAAGGGAATACAAGTCAGCTGCATTTAAGTCTGCAGAAGAGAAGCTGTTCAGGCTTTGTGCCTAACATAACAGGAGGACAAGCCGGGTCAGGAGCCACTGCCCTCCAGAAGCTCAATCCTCCTACTGAAGTCAAGTGGAAATTATCATTGACTGCAGTGTGACAGGAATTAAGCCTTGGAGAGTGGAAAGGAGAAGTACCTTTAGCAGGCCTGGCTTATAAAAGCCTTTGCCTCCCATTTTCTCCATGCTATTTCTCAAAGCAAGCCCTCCCCACCAGCAGCTGTGTTTGCTCTGTCAAGACTCACCCATCCAGAGCAACTCACCTTGATCCCATCACTGAGGAACTGATGGGAAAAAGAGGTCAGACAGTGAGAATCATGAAAAGAAACAGCATCTGCATATGGAACTGCACTCCTGTTTCTTCCATCTGCCTTCTGATACCTGGGTGTTTCAGCTTTCATGCAGGAGCATCAATGACGTTCTGGCACAGCATGCTTTGCGTGCTCACCTTTACCCACTGTCTCCTTGACCCCTCCATCCACTGCACCTTGTTGCCTTATGAAATTTATTCTCTGTGCATCAGATTCAAAGCACTTCAGCTCAAGAGTATCAAACATGTGCTGGATAATTCAATTCTCGTTTAACACTAAAAACGAAATGTTCTTTTTTTTTTTTAGGCAAATTATTAAGTTCCAGGCTTTGATTTGTTTTTGCCAGACATTAATATCCATTAAAACTCAGGATGTTTTCCAGGTGCATAGTTTCCTCTCTGAAAATGATTTCTTCTTTGACTGCGTGTTTTAGAAAAGTCTGTAGCTCCAGCTCTGCTCACAGGATCCTTTCCCTTAAAATGTGCATGAGTATGTTTGCCTTGGCTGTAGAGACCAGGCAGTATACAAAACATATTCTATACCCTATGCTTTGCCAGGTGAACTTCAGAAAGTTCATCCCTTACCCTAGGCTTCATTTATCTGAATGTGAAATGGGGAAAATATGGGGGGAAAACCTATCCAAGCTCATAACAAAGATTTCTGAAAGGGCTGGGTTAGGGTGTTAGAGTGCACAATATTCCCAGTCCTCTACTCTGTCTCTATCTGCAATGTTTCACAGAAGAGCATGCCTGTTTTTTCAAGGTATACGTGTTTGCTTCATGAATAATGTAGGCTCTCCCTACAAGTCCCACATTTGGTCTATTTTCACATGCTGGCATGAAGCAGGAGGTCAGAGAGAGGACAAAATTCATTCCCAGTTACAGAGAAAGCCTGTCTCAAAAGCTAGGCAATTACCCCATCTTCAATTCCCTGAGCATGCAGACCATGTTGCACAGGGATGCCAGCTCGTCACAACACGTGGGAAAGGGTGATCCCTTGAGACAAGGCAGCCACTTCACTCGTGGATGCAAAGATAGACAGGTTGCCCAATCCCTTATCAGTCTTTCTTATCCCACAGGTTTGTTTTGAGAAGGAGTGTGGATACACCAGCATGGAGGTTGTTCCACCGTAGCCCTGGTCCATCATGTCACTTGTAGTGATGTCTCTGTGGTTGGGTCCTGCCATTTGCCACCCTCTGGGTATGAAAGCTGACAGCTCCACTAGCCGGCTCAGTGCTAAGTTGTTGATGTGCAGCAGAGAGCCATGAGTGGAGGGAAGGCCATGCTGGGCAGCATCTGTGGTGAAAATGTGCTGCCCAGCTGGCAGCAGGTGGAGGGTTGGGTTTCAAAATCCCCTGTTCTGGCTGAAAATACAGGTATTTTTCTGTCAGCCACTGCCTGGTAATTACTCCAGACTCATCCACCTTCCTTGGATGCATCCTAATTAAGGTTTAACAGGTTTTGTCCTGGGTGTTTGAAAACCAGTCTTCTCTCAGTTAAGAAATAAGCCAATTAATTTAACACCTTGGTCAATTAATAATAGCAAATGTTTTACACTCAGCTGGAAAGTCACAGGTGCAGTACTCACCTCTGCAGGAGCCTGACATTGCCTTACTCCACTGGCAGAAGGCTGCCAAAGGCTGCTCCAACCCAGATCACTAAACATAGCTGTGAGAGCCAGTGGCATTCCTTGTGCAGTTCTCAGGTGCAGCTCCCAACATCTCCAGTCCATGGCAAACTCAAAGTGAGCAAATATAGCATTGAAAGTTGTCTCTGACAGATTGTAGGTCAGGTTTTAACCCTTCATTAACTATATTTCTCTTCAAAAACCCCATGACCCAACACACTTTTGCAGTCAGGAGAAAATGGGAGTGGGGTATTCTCCTCATAGCTCGTTAATAATAAAATTTCCTAAGTATCAGAAACATTAATCTCAGCAAAATGTTTCTTTTATCTTTTAAGCATCTCTGATTGCAAGGGAACTATGGAGTAATGCTAACATGGAAGCAATGATCAGAACAAACATTTAAAATAATGGCTCCAAAGACTTTTCAGGGCTTGCTGTAAAGTATTTATTAATTTGATTAAGAAATGGCTTTATGCCATATCCTCAATCTGACTATGTCTAAGAATTTCTCTGGATACTCCCTGGAAAGATTTACCATTCCCATTAAATGATAATGAGACAAGCCAAAAAGCAGATCAAAAGATGGGCATTTTCAGAGGAGAAAATGCTCTCTGAACTGCTGTCTTCCTTACTTGGTCACATATAGGAGACTTAAATCTGGCCATTATGTTGCATTTGGAACTTTTGTTTACTCTGGAGTCATTTGCAACCTGAAAAGATACCCAATTTACTCAGCAGAGGCTGTTTGTAACTGTGGGAAGCAAAACTCATTTCTCCACTGAGGCCGGTTCTTTTGTGCTTTCAGTCTAACCACTTTGCGGTTTGCTGCTATTTTTAATTGCAGTGTAGCTAAAATAAATAAAATGCTTGCCTACAACAGAAAAGGAACAGCTTCCACTTCCAAAATAGAGGTGGGTATTGTCATTGTAATTTGCCCTTCTGTGGGAAGCTAAGATGGTAGTTCAAAATTCTCCTGGCTTCTTTTGACCAGAAGATCCTCCGCTTCATGCCTGCCTATGCCTGCTCATAACTGGACACCTCGAATGCGAGAACAACAGAAAGATCTGCCTTAAATGCAGTACTTTTGGGAACAAATTACAGCGTCAGGCCACTTGGAAAACTTGGACCAGGCCCATCAATCTATAAACTTATCATTCTCCCTAAGGAAACCACACAGAAAACATTACGTATTCAGCAACACACCAGCAAAGCTAAAACTGTTTCAGTGTAATAACATGAATCAGTGGTTGACCATATGCTCCAGAGTCTGATACTTTCCTAAGGAGCCTGTTGGAATATCATGGTATTTACAGCACTGGGAGATATAAGTAGGTTTGTACTGTGGTTATGAGATGATAAATGGCTAATTATAACCTTGCAGAGGTGCACACCATAGCAAGACTACACATTGGCTTCTATGTTGGCAGTTTTTCCAGACAGTTACCATAAACCCAGTGAAATCCTGTAATACTAAGTACCAGCAGAGCCTGAATATCAGTAAGGCATCAGTGTTTCTGCAAATATCCGTCTCCTAAATTTAGGTTTCTACATGTTGTTTTGCTCTAAATCAGAACTGTGACCTACAAAGGCCTGGCAACTGGTACTGGTTGTTTTCCATATTCCCACTATTCATTGACTGTTATCTTTTTTTGTTTCTGGTTTGATGCAATAATAGCCAACCTCATACTTGCCTTGGGAAGGTGGGAACATTTCCCATTTAGCCTTCACTGAGTTGATCCTAGCATGCATCTGAAGTTAGCAAGCCAAGATCTTGGCTACTTTTTTATTAGTGTTGTTTTTGTCATTAATGATAGCACCACTGAAAAACAAGGCAGAGTTAAATGACCACTGAGGAATGTTTTTTTTTTTTCTTAACGCCATTCTACGGGGACTTAGAAAAGGATTTAGATGAGTTGTGTACAGTAAGCACCTTCCAAATAAAGTACTTTGGTGAAAGTTGTTCATTATTTGTTTAATAAAGATCATGTGCCCTGTTATAAACATCAGAACTGCAGCCCATTAATCTTGGGAGAAATTTTCCCTCCAATTCAGATCTTGACTTGAGGTGGAGGGAAGGGGGGCAGGGAATAGCCAATGAGGGTTTTTTCCACTTTCAGGAGAATGGCATGTTCCTCAGGGAGACAGTAAATTGAAATTAAGGCTGTTTCAGTTGGCCTACAGGATATGCCTGCAAATGTAGACATATCGAAATGGTGAAAAAGTCTGTCCGTGCCCATTCATATAAAGTGAATGGATTGTAATGTTCTCCAGCCCTTGGGAACAGTGGCTAGATTGAGGAAAGAAGGCAGGAAGAATGAGATGGATTTGACATAAGTATATTTAAGTGCACTGAAGGCTTTCTCTCCTCCCTGTGGTTTAATGGTATATTCCACTGGGGTCTACAAGGAAGAAAGAGAGTGAATCCCTACAGCTTTCCTTTTTATGGATAACAAATCTTAAAACAGGTGTGAGCACAGAAAGATCATCTTACTTGTTGTTTTTAAGTCCTTCTCAGCCAGCCGGCACTCTGTGTGTATTATCATTCCACAGAGTGAGCGCTGGGGAGAGGGGACCGGGAGGGGAAGAGGAGCTGGAAAAAATAAATGACTGCAAATGAGTAATATGAACTAAGTATGCTGGTCATGCTCTATGAAATTTATTATACTGTGGTTACCAAGAAGACATATTAGCCAGACAAAAAAGAGCAGAAAATAAAAGGTTGCAGTGTAGGGAAATACCTTCTTGCTTCTTGGCAACGTGTGAAACATGGGAATAAGCATGATGGGAGCTCAGGCTGCCAAAGAGCTTCCCTGGCTGAAGAGGCAGGCTTAGGCTGTCTGAGCACAAAAAGGTGTGCTCTGAATTTGCTTTCCATGAAATATCAAGTGTGTGTATGGGCAGGGGGTGGGGGGAGGGGGAGACGGGACTCCCTTAGATATTTTATCCGTGGCCAGTGAAGGTGACAGCTTTCTTGGGTGAGCACTCGGTCCTGGCATTGCAACCTCCAGGTGGAGCACTGGAGAGGCAGCAGCGCTACCCTATTTTCCAAAGCCACTAGAGAAAAACTCAGGGTTCTTCCTCCAAGAGGACCCAAAAAGTCATGCTCATTGACCAAAACCCTCTTTGCAGGACTCAGGATTGCTATACACACTTCTGGTGCCTGAGTGTGGATTCCTGCTCAGAAAGAGAAGCTAAGCACCCATTGATATCTCTGCCTCTTCTTTCAAGCTCCCTGCCCATCTCCTCTGGGAAAGACTTGGACAAACAGAGCTCCATGTGTCACTTCAAGGGTCCTAACAAGGTTTGTGAGTCTTTTTCACCTGCAGAAGTGTATTGTCTGAATTTAGGATGAAAACCTTAAGGGATGTTAAAAGCATAATAGGTCTTACTGAGTCTCTGGGTTTTCAGAAATGTCTACTGGGTGATTTTGCCACAGTTCACATAATCCTGGTGTGGATGAAACAGCTAGTGACTTTAAGGAGAGTGGTCAGATGAACTTCAGGAGTTCACTATATGGTAACTCTTAATTAACAGGAAATAAAATTAACTTTCCTACTACCATTCCAAAGCATTTACTAAAAGGAGGAAAATAAAGCTCAAACTCTGGAGCAGTCTGCCCCAAGTGGTTGGACCTTTCAAACTTGGAAGGGAACTTTACAACTTTTGCCCATGTGTTTCTGCCCCCCTTCAAAAGTCTGGCAACTTCGCAGAGGTTTCCCCTTATAGTTGTGAATTTCACATAGAAATGTAATGGTTTCATCAGGAGTTTAGTGTTTCAGCTGTAATAAAAGAAGAGATAGGAATCAAAGACCGTTGTTCCAAGGGAGTGGAGTCTGTAGTGTATAATTACAAGTCCCTGAGCCAAGGGCAGATGCTTGAACTATTTCAATTCTTTTATTACTCTCCTGAACACAGTGCAATACAAGGCTGCAATTGCCTCTCTTGTTTTCCCTTCTCTTTTTTAGTTTTGTACATCTTTTGGACAGGCAGGGAGCAAGCAATGCTCTTGCCCTGGATGTAGCCCAGCAACACTATTCTTCAACTAAAGGAATTTTAACTTCTAGAAAGTTAACACCATTTTAGTTCCAGATAAGATTCTCATGGGTTTGCCATGAGCTACCTGAGAAGGTTTTGGCTACAAACAAGGGGGACCACCATGGTTACCTTCAGTCAGGCTTGAGTGCAAACTCTAGGAAGTATGTTACAGAAGTTAAAAACATCAGGTTTTTCGATGTGACACTATTTTATTACACATAATCTCTGCTTAATTAGTTGGTCTCTGTGCTACCATTGACACAAATATAAAACAGTCCACCCGTTTAAATTTCATTGTTGTTGACACAAGTGGGAAGGGTGTTTTGAGTCCATGTTTCTAATGAGGATTTGTCTTAGGCCAGCTAAAGTGGACCTGGATTTCCTTTCTCTGGTTTGTATCAACAGTTGTCTCCATTATATGCTATAATTCCTGCATGTAACTTTTTCAGCCTGGCATAAGGACAATAGGTAATTCAAATATCTATATTGTCCCTGTACCCTATAATGGTATTACAATGACAATTTTATTACTCTCATAAAATTTTTGCAACTTCCCCACAGCACATTGTAATTTCACCAATGGTTGTAAAAGGTCTCAAATTATATTTGTAGAAAATTAAGATGAATGGGTTTTAATATTAATGCATTTCTCATTGTGTAATAAGAATTTTGGTCCCTTCCCTTTTGCCAAGTACAGAGAAAAAGCAACTCAGTTCAAGTATTTGTCAACTCCCATTAGAAACATTTAATACTAACAAAATTTATGGATTTAGTTTCCAAAACATACTGTAAGTGAAGTTCATGATAATTAAATCAGTACTTAAATACAACCATTGTTCACTTTATAAATTTATATATCTTGTTTGACTTATATAAAGTGCATCTTTGAAGGCTGAGTCAGTAGAGGAGCTTTTTGCTTAATTCAAGCTTATAAATGAAAGGGAAGCTTATTACTAGTACAGTAGCAGCAATATGTAAGACATTTCATAAATGCTTCCTAGGTATGGTGGGCAAAATACATCCTCCTCCAAAGAGCAGATGGAGCTTCCCTCAAGCCAGGCATTGCTAATTAAGCCATAGGTAATGAGAGCAAGTGGGGCTTCACAAAGTTTCCTGCACTGCATCTTCCTGATTTTAGAGAAATCAGCCTATATAAGGATAAGGCAGTGAGGTACGAAGTGTTGGCATCCCGGTACGTGCAGTTATCAGTTTGAAGTTTCAGTGTGCCTGATCAGTTACCTACATTAAAAAGTCCTCTTAAATTGAAAGTGCAGCAAAGTCCCAAGCAGTGAAGTGCGAAGGTACAGTTTGAGTTGGTTGGAATCCATGCAGCTGTGATGAAACAGAGGGCAAAAAAAAGATGGCATCAAGGGAAGGGTAAATTCTACTCTTGACATCTTCAGTGCTGAAAAAATATTGCAGAGGGAGAGAGGAAGAAAGATGAACATCTTGATTTTTATTACATGTAAACGCAGCACCATTTCCGAAGCAAGAGTAGGAAAACAAGTTTCTGTTCATGCGTTATTTTTGCTTGTCATTTTAGTCCTGTCTGGAGTTTTTAAATTCAATCAAATACATCTGCAAGGCCCTAATGAGTTTATAATTCAAAATAAAGTCAAAGAAAATTAACAAAAGTAGACAGACTTCAACAGAAAAAGAATTGTCTCAGGCAGGACAGGAGATTACTAAAAATACAGACAGAGCAGAGCCCATTTTATCTGCAAGGGAATCTTCTGCAGACTTTATGTTTTCAATTTTGACTACATTTGTTCAGCTGGCTGCAGCTTTTGATTTCTGGATGTTTTGATATTCTTTTATTATTATTTTGGATAAAAATTCCAACTTCTCTGGCTAGGACATTCCTTTTTTCTTTTTTTTTTTTTTCTTCTTTTTGTTCCACACATGAAGAGAAAAATAATTGATGCTGTAACTCCCTAAGGCTCACTGAGTGGCTGGGAGAAAAACGGGTTTTATCTGAAAAAATGTTGCTTGAATGAAAAACAAAAAGCTGAAGCCACATGTTTGGAGCAAATGTGCTTTAACTAATGGATCCCAGCGTATTATTAACTCACAGTAACTCATAAATATGACAAGTGTTTTTTTTTCATTTTACACCAGCATCCAATTAGAGCCAAATGACGAACCACCATCTGCAGCTGAACTGGTGTCCCTGAACAGTACTTATGTCCTGAAAGATTGTCTGCAGACGTGAGCCCAGACCGGGAGGTGAGCAGAGAAGAAGGTGGCAGGAGCAAGCTGTGAACATGAGGAGACATTACAGCAAAGCTCTTGTGTGTGAGGAGAAGAGTAGAGTGTTGTCCATCACCGTTCCTGGAGCTGGGACCCGCAGCCATAAAGTGGACAGCAAGGAGGAGAAAATAAGGCTTGCAAGGGCTGCAGTGGGAGCAGGGAAGGGTGGGAGAGGAAGGGCTGAGGAGGGAATTATAGAAGGAAAATTTCCTAAAAATTAGTTTGTATTTTCTTGTTTCATTTCTGACACGCGGAAGGAAATGCTCTGTGTTTTCTTAAGGAAGTGCAAATTTCTCCACTTCATCCATTTTAAATCCTTGCCCTTAGGCCATTTGTACTGAAGCATAAAGTTTGGAGGCCTTAAATGGTCATAACATTTCCCTGTAGAATTTGGCCTCAGAAACCTACTGACAATTCTGGAGGGCTAAAAAGTAAAACCATTTTACAGCAATTTGGCATCATCCACTTATACGGGGGTTCATATGGAGCATCAATTTATTCTCATGGTTTCTTTTCCATACTTGATGAAACATAAGATGCAATTGGAACAAGTGGTTAAAGAAAAAAGGCCATAAACTTTGAAATGTTGTAAAACACACAGTGTGTTAACATGAAATAAGTTACAGACTTAAAAGAATTTACAATGGCTTGCTCATATAATAGTAATACAATAAACTTGCAAGTTGCAGATGTTTTCTGGTAGATCTGGTATTTTAATACATTTTCGACTTCAGTGAAACTGTGAGTTTGGATCTGGATTGTAATAACTCAGTGACACTGGAAAGTGGAGTGGAAGGAAAGCTAGTAAAAGGGGGGGAGAGGGGAGAATGAACAAAAATAGAAATCTCAGCAATTGCTCGCATAGGTGATATTCTATTTTTGTGTGGTAAAAGCGTTAAGTTTGCAAGTCAGTTGAACAATCAAGTTTCTTCTGCTTTCCCAGCTCACTTGATGGCCCTCCTCCTGTGAGTGGGATGTATGTTTCCCAGGACTCTCCATCCCTAGGATGGAGTGGGAAGTTCAGCAAGAATGCAGCAGGAAGGAGAGAGCAGCTGGGAGAGGAGACAAACTCTCAGTCTTTGTGCTAGCATATATACCTCTCCTGCCCAGGTCCCCTTTGCAGCACAGGTCGACTACAAACAAACCCTTTTGCAAACTGCCAGGAGCCACTTTCACACCAAGGAGCAATTTCCAAACATACAGAACTATTTTTTCCTCTGAAATCATTTCAAATTTTATTTCTGTTTGGGATTCTCAGTGAAAGCATGGGCACAGCCGTATGGTACATCACTGTATAACAACAAAGATTTAATGTTAAAGCTGCAGAGCAGTGGCATGGAAAAAATATTAGCAGCAGCACCTCATTTTCAGCCTCACAGACCAGTATATGGTTTTAATGCTCCCACTACTCTGTGGAGTAGCTGGGACCTTTGTAACATCATGTCCAGAGGAAGAAACCCCAGTGCAAAGTGTTGGAGATCATTTATCTGTTCCAGCATACACAACATTATGTGATTGGCAAGGATTGCAGGAGGATTTACATGCCCTGTAACCAACAGCATCTCTTCCTAGCAGTGCTGATTTAGAGCAGAAAGGCAGTATTTAGCTATTAGCTTCCTTAGAACACTGGGCTCAGCCCAGAGTTTATGTACAACGATGTGGCAGAGAGAAGGGTGTGGAGAAAAGCCATGGTCCACCAGTGACCACCAAATTCTCTATGAGGGCTGTATTCTTCATCATCCACTAGGCACACAGTGTAAACTTTGTCCCTGCATCTGGATCTCTTCCACATGGGAGAAGAATGAGTTCCCAGAGCATACCAGTGTGCAACTAGCCAAAGGCCTCTCTCCTACTGGCCATGACTGCAATGTGGTCTTTACAGCAAAAGCAGGTGGAAGCACTGACATGTTGATTTCAGCACAAATACAATGAGCCTGTGACTTCTCCTTTACATAGGTTCCAGGCCCATGTGAACAATTCCCATTTCAGTGCTTACCCTGCAACCTTTATCAGTGTAGGTCCTGCATAACCAAGCTCAAGCTCCCTGAAATAGGGAGTGTTGCAATTCTGGACATGTCTATGCTTTTCAATAAAAAAATGAGGATGTACTGTTAAAAAAAAAGGGCAAAACAAAAAAACCCCCCAAAACTCAAACACCCAAAAACAAAGGAAAAAAAACACAAGAAAAGAATTGTGCTTAGTTCTTTGCTAATATTTCAGACTTTGTCATCAGTTCATCCCTCTCACTTATTCTGGATATAGTACAGAAGTAACACAGATTATGCCATGGAATTCATCAAGGGGAGAGAGAACAAGAGAGAGGAGGGTCATTGCACCCATTTTTCAGAGGATAAATGGGCAGATTCCTTCCACCCTAGCTCTAGTGATTGTAGAGCCCCTTCCCCATATTTCCTCTGTTATCAGTGAAGGCCCTTAGAGAACGCAGTTCTGCTCATTCCATCTTACTTTGGCAACAACCTGAGATTTCCAATGTGATCGGGACAGGTCTTATGCAGCAACAGGAATTCTGCTCCAATGACTAGCTTCTGTCACATAAAGACCAAGAGAAGCATCTGGAAGCAAAATCAGAGCATCTCACTGTGTTCTTCCTTGAGGACAAAGCAATCTTTTGATGGAGAGAAGGAAATGAGTGCAGTTGTCTCAGCTCCACACTAGGTACCAGCCTGAAGGTTGTCAGGCTTCTGCTAATGACTGCAGTCTGGTCTTTGAGGCAGCTGTGTATGGCATCTTGTCTCTGGGCCACACTGGGAAACTATTTCTTGCATAAAAAGACAGTGTAAGAAGGTTTTATGCACTGTTTTACTTAGTAGCTCTAGGTTTTCTTATCCAAGGAAACCCTTACATACTGGAGCAAAACTACTTTTTCAAGTAGAAAGAACATACCGGCAGCTGCTGAAATAAAATTGTGGTGAAAAACATCCCCCATTATTTTCTTTGACCACATTGCTTTGCTTTTTAAAAGGAGTTTGAAAATGTTCTGTTTCTAGAGTGAACATTCATATGAATCTGCTCCCGGAAGCAAATGTCACAGAAAATCTATCACAGGATTAGAGAAGTCAGGAAAAAAGAAATAAATCAAGTCAATATTGATAGACACAAATCTCTGTTTAGTTTAGTGTTATGTCCCACAAAGAAAGGGAAGAGAGGAGGGAATGCCAGCGAGACACAGAAAAAGTGCCTTTCTGCACGCAGCACTTGCCTTTATTAATAAGGATTTCCAGGATTTAAATTCCCTTCCTGGATCCTGAAAGGGAGAGAAGTTAATGGGAAAAAAAAATCCATAAACATCTTGTCACAAACACTCTGAAAGGCAAACACCCACTGGAGTCCTGTGTTGTGAGCATTTAGATGGGTTAAGTAATCTCAGCCACCTAATTATCTCACAAATGTCCTTTTACCAAATCGTGGGCTCAGGGAAAGGAATACCAGAAGGAACCTTATATAGCAGAGCAGAGTGAGCCTTAATCGCATGATTGCTCCTGATTTGCATCAGTGGCATGGGATGAGAATTGGGCATTACATTTAAATCTACATCAGTATTACATGTATTGTATGTGTGTGCTCTGCTTTTCACATTCTCTCTATAATCTGATTCAAGCACATGTGCGCTCTATTCAACAGAGACCAATTTTTTCCCCTTGTACAGTTCAGGCCTGAGGTCACCTACAATATGAGACAATGCCAGTACAATATTTCTTTGTATTAGACTTGCCAAAACACCACAACTCTCCACTGTGTTTAAAAAGAAAAAAAAAGAAAGAAAGAAACCACAAGGAATTTTTATTTTCTACAACCCCAATCAGGAGGCAGAAGAAGCTGCCAAATTATATGATAGAAACTCCTACGCACAGAACCCAGTAGAGTTGTAAACTGAACTTCTGTAGCTTTTCAGTTGTAAATCCAGATGCTTTTATCCACAGTTCTTTTCAATGACCTTTCACTTGAAAGTCAATTTGTCAGTCTACTTACAGTGTCTGAAGAAATCATCAAAGCCACAACACCAAGTCATTCTGAAGATGTTCCCTGCACAACTGCAAAGTTGCTACACTTGTTTCCTGAGCTGGAGTGTTCACATCTTGCTTCTGCATGTAGACTTGAACAAGCTCCTCACTTCAGTCTACAGCAGCATCACAAAGCCTTGCCCTTTGTAATGTGAAGAGAGGAAGAAGAAGGGAAGGAAAATGATGTAGAACAACAAAATCAGAGCTATTTCTAGTTGTTACCCCACACCTCCATCGAGGGAATACCCTTAGTGAAATCTGGTCTTCCATGCAGTTGAACAACTTGAGTTACATTAAAGCCAAACAAAGCTTGGATGCAATGGAAATCATTGAATAACTTCAACATTGCTACAACGCAGGTGAACTTGGCCTCTGGGATGGGTGCAGAACACAGTGCTGGGCTTGATTCCCCCAGCTGAGCACTGACACTGAATTCCCCACCCAGGTGGAGAGAGCAGTGCAAGGGATCCAGCATCCAGACCCTGTCACTGCAGCACTTATTGGCACAAAATCCACAGAAACATCAGTTTGGAAAAAGAACCCAGGAGCTCAGATATGTTTCCTCCATCTCTAGGGCTTGAAAAACAGGTTTGGGAGTTTCCAAAGTTCAGGCTCAGTTTTGTTTCTGGGGCTTTCTAAGTTTGGATGAGCCAGAAATATGTGAAAGCAATATTTGGTGAGGGATGGATACTCTTATTTTGTTTTTGTGGCCAATACAGGACCTGCCATACTGTGAGGATATAAAAAAGAACAAGTAAAGTGGCATGGGTATTTTAATGTGTATTTTCTAACATGGAGGAAGTTTACATGTAAGTTTTGAGAAAAAGTTTCTGGCTGGTTCTAATTATCACCTAGCAGTTGATTCCATCAATTCTAAGGGGGGGGTTACCCTCCCAAGTGTTGATTAATTTTACTGATATTAATTCCTGTTTATTTTAAGTGCTGACAATGTAATCAGTCTGATGAAGAAAACAGAACTAAAACTCCTACACTGCTGAGGTCACAGGCTACAGGATGGGAATCAGCAAACAGATGATCTGAGAGGGCTTGAAGAAAGTGCTGATATTTTCAGAAGATATTTCCCTCTTCCCTTTTTTGGCTGGCAATGGTGAGGGAAAGCACATATAACTGGTGGGAGCTTCTGGTCATGAGTCATGAGGCAAGAGGACTCAGGGGCCCCGAGAAAGGAGTAAAAGACAAAGAGTGAGCAAAGCTGGCTGGCAGTCTCCAAATGAGAAAGATTTGGAGAATAAGATTGAAAATTTATAGTGTATCAGGTTGTTCAGTGCTGCCCAGGGTAAGGGCCATCAGAGCCATGCATTTCTGGTAGGGAGGAGAGCAACAGTTGATGTTTGGAAAACAAAATCTCTGTCTTTAGACTAATTCTTCAGTCATTAATGAAAATATTTAACACTGCATGGGAAAAAGGCCAGCAAAGATGACAGTTATCCCCAGACATGAGAAAATCTGTCAGGAGAGAGCTGGACCTGCCCTCAGCTAACATCCAAACCTTATATGGAATAGAATGAAAAACTGTTCAGGTTTGGAAAAGAAAAAAATTTGGGCCAGTTTGGAAGCAGGAATACATAAGTATAATGAGGAAATCTGTTCTTCTATTATACTGGCTCAGTCAAAAACAAGCAGTATTGGAAAGCTCACGAGAGAGTCTGTGTTTGTGTGATTCCAGCCTGATTCCTGCAAGAAAAAGGGGTCAAAAGTTTATCCAAATTTTAACCAGCATGTGAACTTTCCAATGCTGAGCTGAACTGAACCTCTAACCCAAATCACTCCTCCAAATGTGATGCTATTTAGATCCACGTTTTTAGTTAACCCACGTCATGCTCAGTTATTAGTCTGCCTTCACCCTGTCTGCTCTTGCTTACTAACATGTATCTTCAGAGTTAATATTCCTACTGTGGGGATGCAGAAATTGAGGCCAAAGTCATCGTGAAAGGCATTAAACTACGCTCTCCTCCCACTTGCTTTCCTTGTACTCTTTCCACTTGGTGTCTTGACAAGAAACTATTTTGCATGTCCTTTGCAATCAGGGAAGTGGCTCAGCAGGGCAGATGTGGGCTGGGTGGCTGCACTCACCGAGGCTGCTGTGGCTGCTGCTTTTCCTGCCAGACCTTCGATCTCACAGCATGTGGTGCTTTCCTCATTTGCTGATGGGTCCTGCCTGGGGCCTTTGCCTTTTTACTGCCCAGCCTTGGGGGAGGAGCTGGGGTGGTCTGTGCTTCTAGAGAAGTCCAGCAGGAGAAAGCTGTGGCCCACACTGTCACTGTCGCAAAAGTGCCCGGGCACATGCATAGTTCTTCTTGTAAAGCAGTCCTCATACAGCTCAGCAGTTTTATCTGCTGAGATACTGCTTCTTCACAACCCTGAGCCATATAACCTACAGTAAAAATCTGGAGGGCTTCCACATAGCCCTGAGATTAAAAGCAAGTCCTCAAAATTATTTAAGATGTGTGGGGAAGCAGAACCTGAAAAGTGAACTTCAAGTCTGTATAAATTTAGGATCTCAATCTCACCTTAGAATTTAATCCTTAGACTTAATCCATAGTTTGATAAATGTACTAAAAGCTCTGAATTTTATTCCAACAGACATTGGAAAGGTTCCCCCCTTTACAAAAAATAAAACAATTTCTCAGATTCCCCTAGGTTATTGTGTTTTTCTGGCTGACTTTTCTGTTTCAATAGGAAGAAGAGATAAAACTTATAGAGAGACATCACTTCTGTCAAATGCTGCACATTCCAGAGTGCTTGCTCATGCTACATCCTTCCCTATGGAGCTGCTGCCTGACTTTCCCAAAGCCGATATTAATATCACAGACCATTATAATACAGTTATTTTCATTGAAGCCTGGGAGGAAGTCACATGACATTAATTGGTCCCTGGTGCCCATAAGGTCTCCATTTAGTTTGTTGCTTTTACTCGCATAAGCAGCAATGAAGTGAAAAGCTGAGGAAGTAGCAGTGATTGTCCTAAATGAGTAATTTTTTAGTAGCTGTTTTGTTAATGAATCATTTTTCCCCTTAATTGGATGAACATATTTATTAGGCAGTTTGAGGACGCACACATGCACAATCTCCACCAGACAAACTGAGTTTTCACACCTTCTTTGAACTTGTGAGGGCTGGACTGACAGTGTACTCTGTCTAATGTCCTGGGCCAGGCATCATCTCAGCTCCCTCTCAGGAAGGAGGCATGGTATAGTGACTGTACAATCATCTTCATCTTCCTCTGTCTGTGTGCTTAGCTAAGAAACTGAAAACAGTATTCACACACACACATAAGGCCACCAGAGGGGTCTTTCTTGCCAAATACTTCTGTCCCTGCTACCTGCCAGTTCAAAGCAAGTACTACCCTTCCACTGGTGCTGCCTCCTCTTAACCATATGTGCCCAATTTTGAGATAGCCAGAGTGCAGAGCATGACACTGGTCTGGCGGTAAACCCAGCAGTGTGTGTGTACACTGGAAACCAGGGTGCTCTATGTCTGACTGTGTGCAACATCAGTGCAGCAGAGAGGTGGGGAAGAGCCTGATCTTGCAGACAAAGGACACTGCTGAGAGCCCAAAAGAGCTGAAGCCTCATTGGTGACATGTAACTTCTACAAAAATTTGGCAAACTCCAGAAAGACTGATTTTTAATTATTTGCAGTGCTCTAAGGATGGGTTTGTAGCTCTTTTGTTAGAACTGGTTAAAAAAAAATCATTCCTGTCAAACATTATTTTCAGTAGAAAATGGTACATGAACCCTTTTTTTTTTTTTTGTCTCAATGTGTACTTTCTGCTAAATTTCTTAACTTTTACTTCAAGAGTTGAAAATCCTCAAAACCAAAAGGTTTTGGGTGAAAACAACAACAATTCAATTCGGATATGTTACTGAGGTATCTCTTACAGGAATAGCAATTTGTCTGCTTCATTCTTCTCAAGGATTTGGAATGCCCATCTCAACACTACCTCCAATACCTGCCTCAGGAGGACTGCCATGATGCACCACAACATCCTTCCTTCAAGAGTGGAAATGCATGCAGGTTAGGAAGAATGCTCAACAACTGTGCCAGTCAGCCAGGAATGTGCTCAGCCAGCCATTCACAAAAGGGGATATCTGAGGCAACTAATCCCCACAAGGTGTCATAGCAGCATTTCCTAATTGAAACTTTCCTCTTTTCAATGCCCCTCAGTTTTGAAGTTTTCCCATTTGGAGGTATTTTGTGTGAAAACCCAAGTTTTCAAATATCTATAAGAAATAAAATATTTTGCCACATTTTTAAATGAAAATGCAGTATTTGTATATTTTTGTGCCTACATTTGTAAGCCTCAAATGCTTCCAAAGCTCTCCTTTTGCCAAAATCCTCCGCTTCTCTTCTGCCTATCAGAAAAAGGCTCCAGTCCTTGCCTCCATACTGCTATCGTGCCTAATCAATAAAAAAAACAAAACAACTTAGTAGTATCAAGAACCACATATTAATGCTGATGGAAATGTTCTCAGCAGGTTGACGCTTCATCAAGCAACGTTATTGACTGCTACCAGGGCCTCTGAAAAGTTGCAGATTATCCATGCCCCACTCTCAGCCTTCCCTCATGGCCCTGACCATTAGAATTATAGAATTGTTTAGATTGGAAAATACCTTTAAAATCATTGAATCCAGCCATTAACCCAGCACTGCCAAGGCCACCACTAAACTATGTCCATAATCGCAACATCTACATGTCCTTTAAATAACTCCAGGGATGGTGAATTCACTATTTCCCTGGGCAGACTGTTTCAATTCTTCATAACCCTTTCAGTGAAGAATTTTTCCTAATATCCAATCTAAACTTCCTTTGGTGCAACTTGAGGCCATTTCTTCTTCTCCTCCACTGGGTGATCACGAAACCCATTAGAAGCAAAGTCCTCATAAAAGAAAAGGCTGCTTTTTTTTTTTATCTGTAATCAAGCATTTCACTCCAATTCCATTTCATAAAGGTCTGAAAGGCTTTTTTGTTTTTATTCCAAGGCCGAATGAAAACAATTTTTGAACTTCAACAGTTGTTGCAAAATGGAATTGTCATCTTGTGGACAGCACCACTGAGCATATGGTGTTACTGTCAAATAAATCTCGTTTAATATCAAAGTGAGTAACATTGTACTGATTGCATTCTGCAGTACATTTTTATCTCACTCAAGCCCTATCTTTTCTCATCTAAATAGGCCTTTCAGAGAATCTAGGAGATTTGCTGCAGAACTGAGTCCATTTTGCTGTGCAACATATTTTGCTATGTTAACTATCCATTTTGTTATGGCATTAACATTGCTTTGCAAGGACAATCACAACAGGAAACAGACTCTGTTATTCCTCTTCCTGGGAGAATTGGATATCTTGCAAGAAAGCTTATTCATCAAACTTTGACAATTTATATTTCAATTTTGCTGTGCCAGGTAATTTAGATTTTGTTTCCTAAGGGGCTTTGTCACATCAAATTTTTAGTGTGCTTATAAATATTTGCTAATGAAAGATCCCTAGATGCACAACCATGGTTGGCTAGCTATGGAAAATTGTGCCTTCACTCCTCCAAATTTCTTATCAATGTCAAATTCCTTGCAGGTTTCAAATCTAAGCTAAAGAAATGTATTTTAACATATTTGAACTCTGACATGACTGCGAGGTACAACAATGTAACTATGTACATATAAATCCAAGAGGAGTTCAATCTCAGAATTATGAAAACTCACATCCTCAGGTATTTTGGTGCTTTTAATTTCAAACCATGGTTGCAGACCTGAACCAAATTAGGACCTCAGAAAGTTACTCAGAAAATCAAAAGCAAAATAAAGAAATGACCTGAAGTTTCTCAGCACTCAGCTCAGATAAGAGAAACACCTGCATCTGCTATACCTTCCTCATAAAGGTCCTAGCGCCAAGACTAAAGCACTATACTGATTTTCTTTATTTTTAAAAGTGATATATAATAGTTCTGCATAGATATAGTTCTGCAGTTTGTTTGCATTCAGTTTGATTTTCAAACTTTTTTTTGTTCTTTCTGAAATAGGAACAGCTCACACACAGATCAAGCCGAACAAGTCATTACAGCTTCCTGTGTTTCAATTTTTCTTTTTGTACATTGAGAATGATGAGTCTTCTATAAAAGTATTGAGATCCTATGGATAAAAAGAGTGGTTCCATCAAATTTTACCTGACACATCTCGGTACAAATCATGTTTTTTTCTCTTTACCCACGTTTGTGTCAAAAGATACAAGAAAATTTGTACTGACAAATTTTACATCATAATTTGAAGGACTACATTTTTGTCTGGTGTTAACAGGCTTAGCTGTATTGACAGAGCTGCAACAACCAGAATACCTATGACTGCAGAAAGGAGGAAAGGCAGGCACAGCACTTCCCAGGGTTTTATGCTGATTTTAGCTCCTTTTGTCCAACATTTAAAAAGAGGCCCAAACTAAAACAGAGACCAGAAGGCAAAGGGCAAAAGAATGATACTAATTCACAAACAGCCTCATGAAAATATTCTTGTTGGCTCTTTAAAAAGTTTTGACCGTCTGCCAAAATAACTGATCAAGGATGAGGTCACCGTGAGCAGTCAGCAAGTCTTGCTATGCAAGAAAAAGGTCTGTTCACATTTTGCCTAGATCTATAGAGGGGTAAGTTCAATAGAGAGGATCACAGTCTGGCTAGCTGGCCATTGTACACCTATTGCCTTATGAGGCAGTCTTCAGAAGGGGAAAAATTTGTGCACCAGCCTTAATTGTGTCCATAGGTTAAAAAAATACATGTGATCTAGTGGTTGTTTCCATAAGATACTGATTCCCAATTCAGCAAAGCATTTCAAGATTCAAAATTGTTGTTGGCTTAGTTTGTCATTACCTGCTGCTTCCTACAGAAAGGACCTACCTTGCACAGAGGGAAGGAGCCTTTTGTACTACCATGGGCCAGGGTGCTCTCAGTGGTTTTTTCACATAAGCTTTCTCATGAGGTAAATAAAAAGGATTGCTGAAGAAATCCACCTGCTTTCAGTTTTCAATGGAGAAGAAAAAATCACTTTCCTCCCCACAGCTTTTTGAATCTCATAAATACATTATTTGCATACCAGATTATGTTCGGTTCCAGATCATATTTTATTCATGTCGATGTTATATTTTCATTTTTCTATTTTGTCATAACTTCCCCATTCCAGATTTATCAAACAAAGCTTAACAAACAGTTCACTTTTTGTTTGTTTGGTGTGGTGTGATTGGGGGTTTTTTCACCAATCACAAAGACACTTGATTTATTTATTTGGTTTGGCAAATGGTAAGACTTTTTTCTCACATAATTTTCTTTGCACTTCTCTTTCATTCTTGCTAAATGCATCACTCCATTAAGCAATAAGCCTGCTACCTCCAACAAGGATGTTATAGTTTTAGAATTTGTTAGAATTTTTTCTTCTCTGCCAGCAGCTTGGGGGCTGGCGCCCTCCATGCCTCAGCTGTCGAGGCAGGGTGGCCCAGCAAATCACTCAGATTCCAGCCTAATGGCTAGGAGGGGTGGGAGGTGGGGTGAGTTTGGTTTTTTTCTTCCGGTCTGGGGAGTTGGGTTTTTTTCCGGTTTTTTGGGCTTTCGGCAGCGGTTTCGGGGAGGGAGACATCGCGGAGGAACTCCGGTGGGTTTGGCCTCTTCCCTGCCTCCCGTTCCTGGCCCAGTGTGCCCCTGTGCTTCGGACAGACATTCACCATCACCTTGCAGTTGCTGCAGTTTTCCTTTGGGCACCGACAGTGCCGACACTGGGGACCCCCCGGTCCACCCCCACCTCTGCCTATCCAGAGCCAGCATCTTCTGTAAGGGAATCAAAAGGAGTCCACGTTGCCTACGAGAGAAGTTTTCTCTCTGTCCCTTCAGAGACTCATTCCTTTAGAGGTTTTGGTTACAGGATTATTTGTTCTGTTCTGGTGTCTTGGATATATATATGTATATATTTAGTAGTTAAGAACTGTTATCTTCCCTTTTACACATCTTCCAAATTAAAATTTAGTTTTAAATTTAAGAGAGGTGTGGTTAATTTGAGAAAGGAATTCTAAATTGTCTTAGTTTACTCTAAACTAAGACAAATTTGACGCCCAACGTGCAACCTGAGCAAAGAAGANGTTTACTCTAAACTAAGACAAAGGATCACTTCATTTATCACAGATTGAACAGTGAAGCAGTTATCATTTTATCCTGTTGGGGTTTTTTTACAGTATTAATAAGGATAGTTTTATGAGATTGTTTGTGATTTAGTATCTATAATTTTCCCTTTGCCCTCTGCTCCCTCTGTCTGAGACCTTTGGCAAGAGTAGAAGCAAATGAGTGCAACTTAATACAAAACCATAGAAAATGTTGTGCTTGATTTTGTTTCACTCAACCGCTAGGAGAAAGGGAGCAGCTTCAGTGGGGATGCTAAGCTTATGAATGCCAGGTGAGGATTAAGGATTTCAACCAGATGAAATAATTAGTCCATGTATGCTCTGAAGCCAATTGAGAAAACCAGGCTAACCACACTCTTCAGAAACACACGCCCAGTTAAACAGGGTTGATCTGAGATTTCAGTGCTCAGGTTTTGATGTGGGAAACCCACTTAGTTGAGCAAGTGGCTCAAAGAGGAGCAGAACTGATGGAGTCAAGTCTAAGGAGCCCTTGACAGTGCAAATTTTTGAATGCTACAGGAACTCAGCTCATTAGCCTTTTCCTCAATGAGAACAATAGCATGGAGTTTTGTCTCTTTTAAATCTCCTCTCCTCTCTTATTGAGTTGAACTGCCTGATTCAAAAGTAATTAATAGGAACGACGAGCAAACATTCACTTGTGGACTGACACATGTGCGTACACACATACACACACAGAGAACACAATCGTCCATTTCCTTAGGAAGTAGGACTGAAACTGAAGTGTCTGCATGAAACAGCAAAGCAAAGCAGTCAGACTTTGGAAGGCTTTCAGCCAGATCCTTGTCTTTTATAAATCAGTGTGGAGGGCAATGGAGCAGTACCAATTTGCACCAATTTGGGTCATTTGCCCTTATTCTTGACTGGTCCTTTGTATATCCAGTCTTTGCAAAATGAAAATGTCAGGTTTTTGAGACCAGGATCAAGGATGTGTTGGCAAGAAAGTTTGCTAGGGAATTGAAAACCCACAAGGGATAGAGCATGAAGGCTAAATAATATTATTTTAAAGTAATGGCTACAACATTTTCAGGAAGCTTGCTTTCCCTGGATACATCCCATTTTAAGACATCACTGTTCAATCTCATAGAGAATGCTATTGCTGACAAAATAAGCTCCAGTTCTTTTTGCTGTTTCAATTACTGCATTGATCAATTTGAAATGTCTGTTTGCTCGACATGACTGTGAGTGTAAATGATCTGAAATGCAACACGGCGTTGCAAGATGGTTTGAACCACTCTTTACGTCTTTCTTCCTTTCTCCAGATGGATGATGTTGAGCCAAAAAAGAAAATGAAATGTGATTTAGGGAAGCACCTATGACAGTTATGGCCTGCCTTGATTCAATGTCCTAAATAAAGCTACTATGCTGTGTTCCATTTGGTAGCAAAATTAAAAAAAAAAAAAAAAAAAAGAAACAACTTAGAAAGTTCTTCTGACCACAGTTCGTTAGGCTGCCTTTGCCCTCAAGTGATCTATCTTCGAGGTCTTTGCAAGATGCTGAATTTCTGTATATGTAATTTTGTTTCTGTTTTTGAGCAAAACACTCTCAGGCAGGAGCCTGAGACAGGGGTCCAAGTTACACTCATTTCTGCATTTCATTTGCTTTCAGGCAGCTGGAACCCTCAGCTGGGGTTTTTGTAAAGAAACAAAGAAAGAGGCCCAAAATTCATTGATTCTCAGCCTCTATGGCACAAAATCTAGCTCTTTAGAAAATAATATGATCCAAAATTACAAGTAAACATGTTTGTAATATGTTCATTGTATACTACAGAAGAAAATTATTATAAAGCAAAAAGCCTGACCTTTAGGTCAGTGACTTGTAAAGACCGTTGAGATGGGTACCCAACCATTTTTTTCTAAGTTAGCCATTGGCACTGACATTACCACAGTATAATCTTATAGAGAAAGTAATTTAATTTATCACCCAAAAGAAATTGGGTATTGTTAGGTGTGCACTTTCAGAGAGGTTGGTCATCACATTTAGCAAAAGTCAGTAGTCTGGATACTGTACAAGTTGTCTGAGCAGGTATTGATTGTCTTTGCTTTGTGAGTGACATGCACAGGAACAGATTGCCCGGAGAGGTTGTGGCATTTCCCTCACTGGAGATATTCAAGAACTGTCTGGACAAAATTGTGCGCAATGTGGAATGACCCCACTTCAGCAGGGAGATTGGACCAGGTGACCCACTGCAGTCCTATCTAACCTTACCTATTCTGTGATTCTCTGTTCATCCCAGGTCAAATATATCTCCTGTAATGCCAAACAAAACAATAATTCATAGGTCAAAACATGGCATGTAAGAAAATTATAACCCACTTCTGTTTGAACATTTTATTAACCAACAGGCTAGAGACTTTTCTCAGTTTGTTCCTAGTTTCTTCATGGTTGCCAGAACCACAGTAGAGAAATTAAGACTGTATCTGCCTGACCAGATTTTTGTCCAAGAAATTGTACTTCCATGTATGTGAATCTGTAACCAGTTGGTCATTTGTTATGACAAAGCATGAACTTGTCTAATTCCCTGCCCCAAGCCCAGATAAAATTCAAAGTACTTCACGTCAAGTCCCTGAACTCTGTTGTTCCTTTCGCTCACTAGGTGTGTGTTGGAATCTGTCTGACCAAGAATGTCTTCTTCTGAGAAGAATTTCATAGTCCACAAAGTGGTTTTGCTTCAGGGAAACTTATAAAAAAGAGCTGACATCAGGTCAAAACCCAGGATCAATGCACCCTTAGATTTTGAAGGAGTTCAGTCATGCAGCCTAACTTGGCCTCTCTCTCATCCTCTTGATAACAGTAAACTCATGCTGAAAGTGCTTCTGAAGACCTTTATGATGTGGCTGACAGGCAGCGTTTGAAGCGTCCGTTCTCCTGCAAATGATGGCACCACCCTGATATAGTGTAGAACAGCACTGCGCTGTTCAACTCTCTCTTTGCTGCTGTCTCCTCAAGAGTCCAAGTACCCCTCCAGCACTTCCCACAAGGGCATCTTGTTATCCATAGCAAGCAGAAGGTGTATATGTAAGGTCGATATTGAGGAGCTCCTTGTGCAGACTGTCTCTTACCTCTCAGAACATTTTCAAAGTATCTGTCCCAGCTGTTAAAGAAAATGAATCTGTACAGCTAGGAAAATTGTCTGAAAAGATGCAATGTTTGGCTTCTTTCCTCAGATCCAGAATGTACTATGTGTTCCTTGGATAATGGACAACATGCTGGGTAGTTCCAGATAAGGTATCCAATAACTGTATTTTTTGTCCCCATTTTTTTGCCCTTGTTCCAGAGAAAATTGGACAAGTGCCTGAGAAATAATTTTATTGTGAGGAGAGTTATTATGAAAATGTACTCTGCTATTTTTCATTGACCTCTAAAATGAACTCCCTAATTAAGTGCAAATGGGAAACTGACTTGGAGCAGGTTGTCTCTAATCTTGGACAAGACAGGCACAGTAAAGTTTATGAACTTGATAGACTAAAGCTGCCAAAAGTTGATTTTGCTTTTCTTCCATTCACTACACATAGAATATCTATAACATGTTGCTGAAAAATATGAAAAAGGGGGATTCCTTAGACATCTGTTTGCACTGAAAGTATTAAAAAAAAAAAAAAAGAAAAGCAGATGATATTCCAGATGATAAACATTTTTGCAGATTAATCTTTTATGCAGTACCTTTTATCTTCTTCCCAATGTATCTTTTCTTCATATTGAGTTGCACCATAAATGTAAAAAATTGCACTCAGAAAAAAAATTCTTCCTATGTGCTGTGGAACTTATTTCTTCTGAACTTATATATGGGGCAACTGTTAACAGAGAAAAAGAAGACTAAAATAGACTGTAATATGTAAATTTCAGTTCTGACTGGACACGAACCTAAGTCTTATGGTGAGGCTGTAGGAAAATATGAGTATATTACAAATGAATATGTGTGTATGTATGTATGCAATTAGAGCTACCAGAGAATTGCCATTGCAAAAATGATGACCAAAATTTTATGGCACTGACTCACAGGAATAGGCCAGGCCAAGAGGGAAGTGACATAAGAATAAAAATCCCATCATATGGGTTCACTCCTTCTATACAATCTGAACAGTATCAGAGAACCAGCTGAAGTACAAGGTGAGAGCCAGACTTGAAAATGAATACCTTCCTACACCCACGGAAGGCACCAGTGCAGTGACCAGGTGCTGGAGCCCCTTCAGCTCAGTCTAAGTTGCTGTTTTGTTTGCCTTGCCTTGCTTCTGCTGCTCTTCTGTTTTACAAATTGGCCATAATCTTGTGCCTTACACTCATTTCATGGCCTTGATCTCAAGAGTAGAACCACTCTTGTCATCTCCACAAATGTTCTTTCAGATCAGATGCTTCACAAGGGAATGGGCACAGCCAAGGCAGATCTGACATCAGGCCAGTGGCCTACAGAGGGTTTCTCTTACTAGTAAACTGTAGGGCATTAAGACTAATGGAAAGTAAGAGGAGTCCAAATACAACTGCAAAAGCTAAGGCAACTGAAATACAGGCCAGAGAATGAATTTAGCTTCTGTCTGGAAATTTTCAATGTTTTTTTCCCCAGACTTCTGGCTACAGCTTTGTGACTGTGTTTCTGGCATAAACAGCAGTAACTCTGCTGATATCAGTGTGAATCTGATGGAAGATCAGACTGAGACTGAAGAGATATAGTAATCTGTTTTTTCCAAAAATATGTAGTCATCATAATCTGAAATGCATTTTTTTACCTATTCACTTACATTAAAATGCTGTTAAGTAAGACAGATATGAAGTCCTTTCACCAACCTTTGCAGAACATCTGCTGGAAAGATCACCTTTCATCAGAAAGGAACATTTTCTTTATGAGTGAAAAAACTCCTCTGAAATCCTTTTTATTTCCCAGGGATGTAATTTTCCCTAGGAAAAGAAAAAATTACTTTTGCCTCACAGGTCTTTCTTAATAAGACCTTTGTTTGGCTCCTTGACTTTACCCTTTATTAGTGACTAATCTAGTACTGTCATCCTTCCTGTTAGTAAAAAAACAGGGTCATTTTCCTCTTTTGAGCTTGCAAGCAGAGACAAATTAGAAAGTAGAGTTACAAATTCTTTAGGAAACTGATACTTCTCTCACTGCAACAGACATCTGTGGTAAATGACAAATTTACACCTATGCGAGTGACATGAAAAGGAGCATCTGCAGTGTTTGAAGATGAAGAAATAGGGCAAGAAATGTCAAGTGACATTAGAAAGGTTAGAATTTGCTCACATTTCTGCACTGCAGTGCATATAAATATTTGCTGCATCTTTCTTTGCACTCAAGTGGAAAGAAGTATCCCAACATGAATGCATATTGTATGTAGCGCATCTAAGGACTCTAGGTGATTTCTGAGTTTTCTGAATACAAGGGAAGCAGGACTTCTTCTCTGACACAGGTTTACTATCTCGCATTTGGCAAAAACGTAACTTTCTGTGTTTAGCACAAAATGCTGAATAGCCTCAGTTCTCCTGATGCCTAGAAACTTATACCACACAGCCCTAACTATGGTAACATTATGTGCATAAATTGAATGGTACCTCACAAAAACACAGATGGCACTTTCAGTGAAAGTCAGTGGTGGTCACACATAGGCAGATATGAGAAGATACTGCTGTCAAAACTGCAGTTGGAAACCACTTCTAAATTTTACTGTGCTACAAAACTGCTCTTTAAAACTACTTTCAATGACAAATGTCGTAATTTGGTCTAGCAGATCAAACCATGACATGCAAGTCCATCTGTGCCATTCAAAGTCCTCATGCTGCCAAACATCGTAGATCTATTCTAATTTGGTTTATGTGTAGTTATTAGTACCTAATTCCAGGTTACATCACTTAATCTTTCTTAGTACATTGGCATTTCCCCAGTAAGTCTATTTTGGCTACATTTGTCTTGACTTTTCTATCATGATCTTTCCCCCCAAATTTAATATAAAGGAGTTCCTCATATTTATGTAGCAAACACCTGCTGAAGTCCCCTGGGCATTTTGAGTCCAAGAAGAACAATAAAAAAGGCTTATCTTGAATGTAAGTCTTGGTAAACTGATTTGTTGTTATAGGCAGAAGTGCATCCTGATTCTGAATTGGGGTTTTGCCTAAAGTAACCCCTGAATGTGAAGTGTCATGAGAGCGTGAGAACATTTACCTAATAAACAGAGATCCCTGTGACAGTGTCTCCACTGATTTTTTTCACATCATAAATATGTCACTTTACTTCCATACTATTCTTGAGAGTTTTTCCTACTCTGTTGAAATGAAACTATTCTGAAAGTATTTAAAGACATAGCTAGTCTTTCATTTACGTTTTTGTTGGAGATAAGAAATATTAATAAAAAAATTCGGTGTCATTTTAGGCTCAGATAAATTGGACCATCTTGTCCCATCTTCATTTTGCCCTGAAGAGACTGGCTCTATAGTAAAGTGCTGCCATGTGCGAGAAAGTGGTCAATCGGAGTTTGCCTCTGAGCATTCAAAGATGCAAATGCTTTGGAGAAACAGTAAGCAGTGGAATACAACAGACTGGAAATCTATTTCAGACTCTTACAGATTCTGTGTGTTGCTCTATATATAACCTTTTAGGTCTGGGTTTTCAAAAGTCATCAATCAGGTATTTGGCAAATTGATTCCAAAAGAACCATCATCTGTACAGTATCCAGCTGCTAATGCTGTACAACCTCAGGGCCTGACTTTTACAGAATTCTGCAGCATGCCCTATAAATGCTGGCTTTGAATACCAAATGAATATATTTTTTAGCATTTTAATAGAAGTTATCATTCCTGCATATCATAGTAAATATAAACTTGATGTTGAATAAGCATACACTCTTCAAAGGAGGACAGTGTTTACTGAAAGACTTCCAAATAGGAAGGACTGAAAAGTTTGGAACTGCTCAGTTTAGAGGAGAGACACTAATATGAGAAACACGAAGAAAGAATAAGAATAAGAATAAGAATAAGAATAAGAATAAGAATAAGAATAAGAATAAGAATAAGAATAAGAATAAGAATAAGAAAAACAACAGAAGGAATAAACAATATTGCTGCTTTGCATTTCTTTATATGTCAAAAGGGCTAAATGATCATCTTCTGGCAATTAGATGGACTACTGGGCTAAATTAACTTCTTGAATCCCACTAGATAATTCTTAGAGCAGACACGGAAATGTGATGTGTGGTACAGGCCAAACTGAGGTCCTACAAATGTGTTCTCATCCATTAGTTATCTTAAGGGAGTGCAATGCACTCTTAAAGATTTGTAAAGTGCTTGAGATTCTCTTATACAGGGTGTGAAAAACTGTGTGTGTGTGTGAGTGCATGTGTGCCTGCACAAGCTTACTAAAGGGGGTTTTAATCTATGGATTAGATATGGACTTTTGCACACAAATAAACACAGCTACACATAGTTTCACGTCCTCTTGAATTAATCCGTCTGGCCAGACCTCAGTGGACTCATTCTGATAACAGAAGGAAAATAGAAGGACTAGTGAAGCAAAATGGAACGTACAAGTTAACTTGGGGAAACTGAAGGTGCATGGAGAAACTCGATAGAAAATATATTTTAAGCATCAGATTTTGTCCCAGTATCTACCTAGCACAGCTCTTGATGCAGTTGCAGTCACAGAATTATCTATGGGCTTTGTACCACGTGATGTGGAAGCCTGCACACCTTAACAAGTAGTCTCCTGGGCATCCATCTTCTGGTTTCTTTGCCTTGTTCTCAGTACTATCACCATAGCAGCAGTTGTGCTCATGATTGTGTGTCAGGTTAAGTAACAGCCTGATCATGTCACTTTTCTGTCATGCTTTGACATTGGCTTCAAATGCAGTGACTTTCTCCGATGTTGAATCTTCTCCCATGTTAAATCCAAGTTATAAAACTAGGTCCATCCCATGTGAATAAGTATGATAAATAAAGGATATTGATTAAAAAAACCAGGGGAATGTAAAGTTCCTTAAATATTGCTAGCATAGGAGTACAGCCCTACACTTAAAGAGAACTGTTTCTGTGCTTAAAAAGAGCTCTTATCAAATGAGGTAATATTTCATCAAGGTTTAATTATCATCATATTCAATATGATCAAGTGTAGTAAAGGAGATAAATGCAGAGTCAGATTGTTCAAGTATTAACCATCTGGTACAGAGGCAACCTTTCCATTGCTGCTTAAATAGCAAATTTGTGACTCCTTTTACTCATAGAAAAATCAGAAATGACAATGGTAAACCAGCTTACTCACTTTTTGCCAAGGGAACCCATCCCAACCCCTAGGCGTTTTCAGTGCCTATACTGCTGTTGTCAGAAACCTGTAGAAAAGGATTGAAGGGAAGATGTGTGCCTAGAAATTGAAAATTGACTTAAAACTCCTCAAAAAGCAGCTGCAGATGTTTGCATCAGATGTTCGCAGATGTAAAAGCTGGCTCACTCTATTTCTCACCCAAACTTTTTTTAATTATGTGAAATAAATGCGTGGTCTCAAGCAATATGGAATTGAAAAGTGAGGGTTGTACCTTAGTCAGAAACTTAAAGAATTTCTTCTGTATTCTTCCACTTTCCTTTCCCCTGGATTTAAAAAAGTCTCTGCCTCCCGAGTGCAGTGAAATTCAATTTTGCTGGTGATGACTTCAGCGCCGCAGTCTCCAGTGCACTCAGCCTGGCTCCTGTAGCTGCAGCAGCATGCTACCAGGGCTTCAGTGATGCCTTCTCAAAAGCCATTTTGGATGCACTTGATCACGTCATTGTCATAAGGGGGGTCGAGTGGCTGCCGTCAGTGGTGATGGCCTGTTAACTTCTTCTTTCTGCTCCTAGTGGCTATTACTGTAAGAGAGGTTAAAAGTAAAGATAATATTTTTAAGAGAAACATGGTATTCTTGGTTTCATTTGCTGATACACAAAAACTTTAGTGTGGGAGTGTGACCTGCTTCATTTCCAGGTACACAAACCATCTGCCAAGGTCTCAGCAGACTTTATCAGGAAGATGGCTCGGTTCTCTGCCATTGCCTGACTAGTCCAAAGGGCTTTTCTCTAGCCCAGATAAGGATCTGCAATCATTTATTGAACTGTTCAGGAAATTAAATTTCTTTTCCTCTGAAAAAATGTGTACTTTTTTTATTTCAGCAAAATCATTCACAATCGAAGAACAGAAAATGCAGCCTACCAAGCCCTGCTGTTTCAATTACTGAAAACAAAACAAAAACCTCCAAAAAATCAAAACCATATTTTATTTACTAACAACCTCAAGTACTGTTCCTAAGATTGAGTTTGTCTGTTTTAAAATTTCTTTTTACTGAAAATTTTCAACTAGATTTTAATGAACTGGGCCTTGGACTTGCTGTGGTTGAAGGCAACAGGAGATCTGGCACAGGATCAGTCCTGAAATGATCAAAATGTGTATTTCCCCAGATGATCTCTAGTGTGGGAATACTCTACACAAAAATTCAAGGGGGAAAAAATGAAATAGAGTGTAATGAAGAAAACAACAAAATAACATTGAATAGGAGGCAGCAGGTTTTCTCAGCACTGTCACCTGTAAATTAACAGAGATCCAGTTTAAACAAAGATTGTTAGAAAGACCCTCTCTTGTTACATACTCTTTTTTATTTCAAACAATACAAATAAAGATGAGATACCTGTTCCTTTCCACAGCACCCGGGACAAACAGTGCTGATCTTCTGCGGTGTTTTCATGCATCAATATTGACTTGTTCTGCTGAAACCACTAATCCTTGACTACTTCTGAATGAAACAGAATATTAAAAGAGATTTCCTCCTGAGCCCAGTAAAGAGCTTGAAATTTTTCCAACTCTGCTAGCCTGTTAATCCTTAAATTATATATGTTTTTTCAATCTGCTCTAAGTGGGTGTCTCTGCTTTTAGTCACTGACAGACATGCTTTCATTCTGGTGATGGTTATCCAGGAATTTCTTAAGCTGTACAGTGAATGCTAAGCTACCTCTCTACACTCATCATCTGGCCACCATAAAAAAAGAGAAGACTGACTTCAACTTTTAAAAATGGGGGCTTAGATGCAGTTTTGGGGCTGTGCAAAAAGACCTCCTAAAGATTCAGACTTCAAATGGCAATGGTCTTTTGAGTCATTTAGAACATACAGGCCTTACAGCTTTATTTAGGCTCAAACTTAGTGCCTGGATTTTGCAAGCATAATGATCGACCTGTGTCTTGCAGGACCAATACTGGGAGCCTGTAGGCATTCAGTCCATTGGAAAATTGAGCTAGTTACCTAAATCTGGCCTGCAGAAATCTAATCCTAGCCAGAAGTTTGCACCATTTGTCAGCACACAACTCTTCCTTCTCCCTTCAGAGGTTTTCCAGATTGCATATATCACATTTCGTTGGGAACTCCTCTTATTTTTTGAGTAGCCTTATGCTGAGTTCTCTTTTTCATTGATTGTTTTTGTTTTTGGCCAGCTCTGTCGAAAGATTTCATAAGGTAACTTCATTAAACTTAAGGAAGTTACTACACTGACAGTTTGCAGTGTGTTGTGAAAGGTGTAGTGACTTGGAAAGTCTGACTCGTTGTCAAAATGAAATGTGCTAGCGCTGTGTGTAAAAACCCACTGGCCCCTCAGGGAAAACAATGAAAATATTCAGCAGATACAAGGTTGCCTTTGTATTGTGTATTTTCTGTTTCTCCTCTTCTATCTTTTTGCTGTGGGGACCCTCTGATAGAAAATTAAGGCTATCGGTTTTTTTCATTTCTTTGCTAAAGCAGAGCACAGAACCTGTCACGATAGCAAATCAGCCAAACATGGGAGCATGACTGCTAAAAGTAGCTATGTTTCTCTCATTTTAAAGGAATCTGAGGTGCCTGAAAGAGCTGTGTTGCACAAAAGCCTTCTTTGCAAAGTCCAAATGTTAGTCTGTGCACTGACTCACATCAGGACACTGATGTGCTCCAAAGGATTCTCAAGATGTCTGGGGAACATTTGTGCTAAGGCAAGTTCCCCCAGGACCTAGGTCTATGAAAATGTTCACCGTCAATATATTTGTTTTAAGAGGTTTATTGCATCAGATGCTTAACCTACAAGTGCTTATATTGGTTCCTACATCTAAGCATGTTGCACAGGAATGCAAATGCCCTTTTATAAGCCAGAGGAAATACCAAGAAAGAGATACAGTGGGATCAACTTGCCTACCCCATGCCCATCATCACCACTGTGGAACAGGAGTAGCTGTTGGTGAAATTTAGCCTTTCCATGCTCCTGAAGCCAAGATAAAAACCATTTTCCCTTAAGAGCTTGCCTTTTTCTTTAGGTGATTCCCTGAATCTGTACAATGCACAGGGCTTTGCATAGGACTGAACTCTACGTGAGTGTGCCTAAAAGATATCCACATCACCAAGCTCCAGGAGCTCCTAAAGGAGATGGTTATTCCCTCTTCGTTTCATGGCAGATTTGCCCATGTGAAATCCATCTGGACCTTTGTGATAAGTGCTGTAGGAGAGAACATACACAGTTCTTCAGAGGACAATACTTCACCATGACTAGTACATTAAGCCTTTAGGAATAAGCTGAGAGATTCCAGAGTCAAAGAAAGGACACACTGCTGCATAAGCAGCAGCTTATTTCTCTCCTTCAGTGACATCACTATTTTGTAAGAAGCAGACTGATTCTTGCCTTCAAAGAGCAGGAAAATCCAGACCTCAGTGAATCCAATGATATCGCATCCATTTTTTAACCAAATTGGGGTTTCTCTTCTCTGTTTCTACCAAAGTGTATGAGTTATACTGAAGTGTCATACTGCATTTTGAGGTAAGAAAAACCTTTCTAGTGCAGTAGCTGATCAGGTTGAACCCTGACGAACAAAGGAGTGCTCACTTGGCTTTTCTTTCTGAAAATTGCCAACCTTTACCTTGATCCATATTAGAAAAATACCTCCTTTGTTTATGTCCAGTCTCAGCTGCTCTTGTGGCAGCTCCCTGGAGGTGAAGATGGTGCTGATTGCACCCTGGGTGAATGAGCAGTCCTTTGCGTCTCTGATGGAGGATCCACCATTGCACAAGGAGTCCATGCTGGCTCCTGAAACAAAGATTAACAGCCAAAAGTTCAAGACGACAGTGTTTGGAAATGTTTTCCCTGCCATGCCATTAACAGACAAATAGCAGCACAAAGTCCTCAGCGATAAGGCAGTATGTTTTATGAAGCAAGGAGCATAAATTACACAAGCATAACAGTGGATCTTCAAAAGGCAGTGTTGTGAAAGACAAGGGCTGTCTTCAAAACACATTCTCCTTTGAGTTTTTCCTCATCTCTTCAATTTGTACTCATTGTTCTTAACAAACACAAAGAAACATTACCAATAAAATTGCATCAGATGATGTTAAAACCAGTAGGAGGTCAAAGTCAAATAAGCCTAGTNTTTTTTTGTTGTTTCTTTTTTTTCATTAAGAAGCCAGTTATCATCTATTGATAAAGCAAGAGGCTAATGCTACATCCATCTGGGAGCAGACAGTAGTTTTGTTTTTGTTGCACACTCACTGCAGCTCTGACTTTAAATGCAGCAGGTGCACAGGCCAGCATAGTGTCCTTCCTTTACTCCAGAGGAAACCATAAAGGAAATTTACGTGGGGGTCGATGATACAGCTGTCTGTCAATTGCTGCTAATCCACTAGAGGCCATAGTGACACAGAGTAAAGGGTGCCCGGCAGAGCCTGCGCTGTTCAGCCGTCCTCTTCGTTCAGCTCACATTGATGAGCCAAGGAGTTTATTTAGTAGCTCTTCAGGGAGCGGTGGAGTGGAGAAGTGACTCCTTTGGATGTTGTGACATTTCCCACATTCTATGTTCTGCTGGGCAGGAGCATTGACTTGTGTGTGCAGTGCATATTTCAGCAATATGGAGGGTATCTTACTGTGGCATTTCAAACAGTATGTCCAGTAATGGACAATTGTTTGGAATCTAAAAATCATCCTAACAATTTATTTGCCTTTTTAAAGTGCTTAAGAAAAGTGGTTGCCCAAGGATTGTTGAGGAAATATTGTGATGGCAGTTAAAAGTTAACTAGTGTGCGTTATCTTATCATCTGTGAAAATGTGTGAAGAAAACTATTTTTGAAGGACAACTGTGTTTCTCTTGGGGTGGATGGTGAGCTGTCAGAAAACTTAAATTTGCTAGTGATGCAAAGAGAACCCTGGCAGCTGGGGAAGGGGAAAAAAAAAAGGAGTTAAATCAGGGGAAATACAGCTGTCAGAAGGATAAGACAATAGTGAGAAATTAAGAAAAAGATATTCAAGGGGGCAAGGCTTCTGGCCATATTAGTCTGTATGTCTGATGGCAGACATGTGTTCATCACTAGCAAATCCAAGGCCAGTTGTCAGAAAAAAGACCTGACGTATTTTAGTTGTCATTTCCATTTATTCCTACAGCTGCCTGAATGCTGCAACAGCATTTGATGAAATGCTTTAAGGCAGTCAACCAAGTACAGTCCTCCACTGCAGGGAACCAGTGCCAGATTGGCTAATTAACATTAGTGAGACGACTCTTCATCTCTTTTCTGGTATACAACACACACACAAGACTTTTTAAAAAAATAAATATGTATATGAAGATACTATTTAAAAAATCAGTAGAGGAACATTTTACATCTGCATAAAAAAATACCAGAAGGTCAGAGATAATGCAGTTTTGTGACAGATTGTTTCTTGTGGTGACAATATCATAATCTTACTTGTGCTGGGATTTGGGGAGCAGTAAACCTAATGAGCCTTTCTCTGATATTCCTAAGACTGGTGTAAATCAGGAACAATTCCACTGAAGTCAATAGACCTGACAATCAAGCAATTTCTTGTATGTGGGTGCAGGTTCAGGCTCCCTGTCTCAGGGCAAACATGAAGATTGCCTTTCTTACCTCTTTTACTGAAGCACCTGGAAACAGATTCATGTGCGGAAAATACTTCTCAGGAAAATAGGATAGCCACTTGTGCGTCTGGAGGGACCAATCCCACCTGTTTTCAAGGCAATAGTTGCTGATTTTGTGAGGGTGTTGGGAAACTTGGTCAGAGAGTGGCTGTCAGCATCAAATCAAAAATTAAGGAGAGCAGGAAATACTGATTTATTACTTAAAAATCAAATCTTTTATTTACAAAACAGAAAGCTTACAGACACGTGTGTTTCAGACAAGAATATTCCAAGGAATATGAGAGAGAGAGAGCCAGCAAAAAAAAAGGAGTGCTTGCTAGATAGGCAGGATATTTCAAAATCATAAATATATTAATTTAATGAATAAAGCATTAAGTGTGCACTGTAGGCCCTGTGTTTTTAAAGATTTAGAAAGCTAATATAATATGAATCCAGTCATATAATCCTGTGTCCAAAAAAACCCATGAAATAATAATAACAATGTAACCTCATCCTCTGTATTCCTCATTTCCTTAGGGCTACAGTTTAAAAAGGACTTAAAAAACATAGCAACAACACATTCCAACACTTACCCCTGATTATGGGAAAGCATCCTGCCCTCCCAGCCTAGGTAAGTGTTGACGTGCTCAGTCCCTCCAACTGTTTCCTCCACAAGCAGTCGGAGGAATGGGACACGTGTGTGTGATAGGGGTCGGGTCTTTATTTCAGCTTTTGGGCCTGGCCCAGCAAGCATTCAAAATTAGACTTGGGCTTTGTTATCTGAAGAAGCTTCATGTGTTTTCACTGAAATTCTGTGTGGTACTTAGCACTGCTACCAATAAGGTTCTGGGGAATTGACTGCTCTTCAAACTTGAGTGTTTACCTCCATAAACATGAGAGTGCATTTCATTTTAGACTAGAAGGCACCACCCTCAAGTTGGTGTTTTGAGAGAGAGCCAGCTAAATGGCCCTCATCCTGTGATAACACCACCCTGCCTTCCCCAGGCAGATGCCCCTATCTACACAGCAGCCTCAGACTCTTTCTGACGTTATGGAGGACCTCAGGGATCTATCAGCATGGAGCTTGCTGGAAGATGGATGGCTCCAGGGAAAGTGAGGGAAGAGTCAGACTTTGTTGGAAATGTTTAGCAATTTCTCTTGGGAAACCCAGAAAAAGCCTGAATAACTGACAGGAACAGGAACAGGCATAGTCAGACCTCTAATGCAAACTTTGACTAAAATTGAAGAGTCCTGTGGACCTCAGTAAACCACAAAGAAAATGCTGTCTTTCAAAAATGAGNAATTTACTATTTCCTGTAATTCATCATACCATTTTTTCCCCAAATTGCTTTGCCTTTTTTTCAAGAGTATCATTTATCACAGTCCTACTAAAAGTGACTCTTTTTCGTCTAATATTCTTCTGCCTTTGTGCATTTTTTATTACTGTTTCATTGCAGAGACAACTATAAAACTAAAAGATAAAGAGGGAGACAGCTTGGTAGGGTAGGATAGTTGACTAGAAGGCTCCCTCTGTGGGGCTTTGTTTGGTGTACAAAAAATCCCAAAGATTTTGTAAAGGACATTGATCTAGTAAGTGAAATTCAATAGCCTGGACTGCACAGAAAATCAGACTAGATAGTCTGCTCACCCATTCTGGTTTTATGATACTTGAATCTACTTCAAATCTGTTGAAACCCCTGGCAAATGTTAAGCATAGCCAAATAGGTAATGATGTTAAAGCAAATAAAAATGGCAACATTAAGAAAGAAATGCAAAGTAACATATAATAGAAGGCTGGCTAAAGTAGGAATCTGCAATAATTGCTTCACCTTCACAGCTATCGAGTGCAACAAACGCACACCTTTGGAGTGGTTTGTNTATTTCATTCAAGATTCAAGATTCAAGTTATGTGCATTTACTTTTTATGTGGGCTTGCGTAAACTGAGGCATTAGGAAGCATTCAGCAGCTGATTATGTGCAGATCTGGATCTATAATCTAACAATCCTGACCACTATCTGGGTACTGCTTCACAGTGCACCCAGAGGGGAAGATAAATCTTTGTTTAAGCAATATAAACTAAACCGTGTTTATTGTTTTGGTGTTTTGCTATAGTTGGATCTGTTTTTCTCTTGTCTTTGAATCTTCTAGGGCAGAATCAACTCTATTCCAGCGCTACCATGCTCTTGAATAGCTTATGGAAACTAATTTAACTGAATCCATTCCTTGATTTTCAAAGTCAGGGGATGCAAAATTACTTTGGACTGTTGTTTCATCAACTAATTTTGGTTAAGGTAAACCCTCTGAGGGATTTGGTTATGTTTATGATTTGGTAATAAATATTCAAAATACTACTGTCAAAACAGTCTCTACCCAGCCACACTATTACCACCACCACATTTTGGTGACTTCAGCAACACATGTAATGACAGAAATACTTCAGTCTTGAGAGTAGCTGCTTCCCTATTTTTTAAATTGTCTGTTCGTGCTAAGAATATTTGCTTTTCTTCTTCTTCTTTTATACACATGAAACAAAGTTCTCCATTGCAGTGCTTCAAATCTGCATTTTCCAGTGCCTGGTAAAGACTTCTCAGCCCACGCTGTAGCTCCCTGGAGTAAAGCTTTTTGTACAGTGAGGAGTGCATCATGCTTCAGCCATAACTGGAATGTGCACAGCTTTGTGAAGTTTCTCAGAATGACTCAAAGAGTGGAAGCAAATAAAAAACCACAGAGATATTTGTATCTTAAATGTGCTTCAAGTAACTGCATTATTACCACAGCACCTCCAAGGCTTCCCATTTTTGCAGATTGCACATTGTCACCACTTCCTAAATGGCTATGTTTATTTATTGGAACTCAAGAGTTTTATATAACACCTCATGTGAAAAACACTTCTCCTTATCCAAGTCATTTAGGCCAACATCTCCAAATTTTGGCGCCTATAGCAACCCACTTTAATCCTTATTTAGACATGCATTGCAAGTACCTTCATTTTTAAAGGGAACCAGCTGAAGCACTTGTGAAAACCTTCCTTCTAATTTCTTTGGTTGCCTGGTTTTGAAATGAGGACCCACCAAGCTCACCAGCCAGTTGAAACACCAGGTGATATGAGAGCCTTGAGTTACGGGCAGGGACTGCAATGAGAATGCTCATATAATTATGATAAGCATAAGCTTGAGTGAGGTGCTGGATTTGAGGTTTTGTTGCCTACAGCCAACACACATGGAACTGAGGTGAGATTGCAGTAGGAATGCAAGTTATGTAGTCTCAGTGGAGGGGAAGTTAAGGGTATAATTCCTGTCAACTTCTTCCCAACATTGGCATGGATCCCAACATTGGCGCTTAGATTTGGAAATGTTACTTTGGACATCACTGAGTGCTCAGTCATTAAACCCAAGAGTCAGTGAAGGGAAATGTTTCAGGACAAGGTAGGAGCTAGTTGGAAACTTGCCATGAGAAATACCAGAGGTCTCTTCCCTTACAAAACGGGAAAGTGTTAAATTATCTTTTTTTGCTTGTGACAGACCACACACTCGCTCCCATCATCTTGAGCGCAATGTAACTGGCGTTGGAGGCTGTAAGGCAGACACACCATGGGCTGGGTCCAGTGGAGCCATGGCAGCAGCTGAAAACCTGCCCCAGGTGGCTAACAGCTGCTGTGTTGGAGAACCACAGCACTCCTGTTATGAGCAATGAACAGCAGTTGAGTTGGGGAAGTGGCACATTTTGGGTTTTAATTTTGCAGGTTTAAGCCCCTGCCAAGGCTATAGTGTCAGCCAAAACCACAGAATTTCAAAATGTGTCTTAACAGCAAACTGAAAAATCAATATGCCTTCCTCATTTTCCTGATGCATGGCAAAAAACCCATTCAGTCAATAGACGTCTTTCTGTCCATCTTAGTGAGCATTGTATAAAATCCTGATGGACAAAAATTAACAGAGGAGTACACTCACATGCAGAGGGCACCCCTCTGGTAGGAGCTCCTCCATGAAGGAAGCAAATGGGTTTCATACCATGTAAATAAATAAAACGCCACAGTCTTGCACATAAAACCTCAGCAGCAATGCATGTTAAGAGCTACCTACTTAAGTTCATTTCTGTATGGTAGATTAAGTAAATGCTGAACTGTAAACCTTTGTCAGTTTACAAAAGTGCACAAGAGCAGATAAAAGCATAGTCAACTGTGAGATGGATTAAAGCACTGTAGAAGTCTTGGTTGGTAGCTACAATTAGATGGCCAAGATACTAAGAGTGCTTATAAAATAAAATTGTGTTCAAGGAAACATTTTTAGATTGAAGAGAAATGATAAGAGAGCAAATTATTTACACAGTTTTATTCAGCTAACTATAACTGTGGTTTATAATGAAAATAGGAGGCTAGATTTGATCTCTATACGATCACAGTTCCATGGACTTGGCTTGTAAGTTACAAATAATTTTGTCTGAATATAAATGACAATGTTTAATTATTGTTATAATTAATATAATTTAATATAATTCAATTAATTATTTATTGTTTGCATGGATTAATGTTGATTTATATATACACACTTTCTTTTTCTTTTCACGCACACAA
>VWZG01007998.1:0-32220 GCA_013396735.1 Grallaria varia | reverse complement strand
GGAGGGGGGGTTGGTGAGGAGGGTATTGCTACACAGTAGTAAAAAACAAACCACAATTTTATGAGGACATAAATTACAGTCTACAAAGGACAATACAAACGTATTAAAGGCAGCATTCCAGAGCTTTTGGATGCCCATACATGGGTTTTCATATACAATGTTAGTACTACTACAACTAAGCCACTTGAACACATAGATGAGGAAATACAGATTAGGCTGCAATGGTTATGACACGTCTTTTTCAAATCTATACTTTCATGATGTATTTATGTACACTTGGAATCATCTTTCAGCATTCTCAGCAGTTACTTGAGGAATTATGCACTACCAGTAATCTTTCTATTATGGCAAAAAAAAAGATAAAATAATTAAGGAGTTAGCTGGAGCTGGAAATTTTGCATTCAGTTTCCAACACTGACACAACCTTCCTGTATTACACTGGCTAAGTCACGCAATTTCTGTCACCCAGTTCCTCATCTGTGCTCAGAGCATGTAAAAAAAATGAAGCATTTTTATTTGTCCGTCAGCAAAAGCATCTCTAATGGTGCACCTGCCAAGTGTGTCCTGATGCACAGCACACTAATGTCTCTGTGTGACTTGCACAGTAAAAGTCAGTCTGAGTAACCAGAACTCACCCATCCAAAGATTTTTTAGCAACTTGCAAGTGCTGACAAGGAACCAATATGATACTGAGCTCCCACTCCATGAGATCATGTTCCTCTGATAGGTGATAGCAACTTGATGAGTTTTACCAGTAGTAACCCAGGGTTTATAAAAAGAAATTTACTCTTAATTGAAGTAGTTCTAGGAAACAGGAAGAGTTGTCAGGCATGTAGTAATTACACAGTTAGTCAGAGATAAGCCCTTAGCTGGGTGAGAATGCACTGTTGAAATTTCAGCAGAAGTCCTTACCCAGCTTTACAGCTCCTGCCAAGCGTGTTTACAAAACACATTGGAGCTATGCCACACAAAAACTTTGCCCATGTTAAAATGTAGAGAATAAAACAAACAGCTGGAGTAGCAATTCAGACTTTCCTTGGAGTCACACCTTTCCACCAATCCTTCTGAGGAACAGCTGGAATAGAAATAAAACATGAGGCCCCAACCAAAGATGTTGCTTGGAGGTACTAGCATGATTTCTGAAAAGGGGAGACTTTTCTCTTTTGCTGTCACACTTTCTGTTTTACATGTTGTCTTAACACCTCAACAATAGTAGACACATGAACCATCACTTCAGATTTGATGAAAACCATGAAATAGGAATCAACAGCACACCACTGCATTTCAAGGGCTGCTCAAACCCTTTTTCTGTATTAAAAGGCAAGAACTGATTTTTGTCTATTTCTCACCTCTGCGCAGATATCCAGGTTTCTCTTGTTTGAGACTGGCTTTTCTCCAGGAGTATGTGATCAATGTACAGTAAACATTTCTTCTTTTATTTTTTTGTTTAATTCGTGAAATTGCTGAAGGGTGATCATGGTTTCCTCATAATTACTGCATGTTCTGTTTATTCCCTGAATTGACCGGAAATGTCTAGAATTTGTCCTGTGGTGCTGAGCTGTGACGAGTCATGAATGTCACTGGGGGAAGTGAGGGGCTGATCCTTCAAGGCAAAGTCTCTGGGACTTGAGGATATGTTGGAGATTTTGTTTCCTTCACAAACACAGTTATAGGATGACTGGTTCTGTGGCATTAAACTGGTTGCTTCATCTTTATCTTCACCCTATGACCTAAGCCTGCTGAAGTACACAGCCATCTCAGAAGACAAGTGATAGTTACCTTAAATGTTTAAATGAGTTTAACATCTGAATATATATTTATTTTCAACATACATTAAAGTGGATTCTAAAAAATCAGTATATGATTATATAATTGTCCCTATCTCTTTGTTGTTATATCTTTGTCTGAATTAATTATACATAATTCTTGAAATTGATAATGAGAGTCATATATAAGTGACCAAATTTCAAAAGCACTCATTTCACATGTACTCTACAACCACTCTTTTAGGATTCTCCTCCATGTGTCCAGAGATGCTCACAACAGTTGTTTTCCTCCTGCTTTTAAGTTTTCTTATGCATAAGGGAGTCTTATCCACCTCCTGGTGCAGTGGGCTACGTTTGTAACACATCTTGGAATCCAAGTATCTTTATTCTATGTCTAGCCAAAACCTTATGAGTCTCTAGCACTGATGAACTCCTGGGAATAGTGCCATCAGAAAGTCATGTCACACCTAGGGAGACAAATCTGACTTATTGTGCTGGAAGATAATTGTCTGTACTCCTAAATGGCCTGTGAAGAGCCACTGAAGAGGCATCTTACTGACTTGTGAAGGGCAATGGATATTCTGACAGCATGTGAGAGCTTCAAAATAAAAATACCAGACATATGCTTTTTCCATGTCCTTGGGACTTCAAGGGGTAAACTCATTAATTTCCTTTCATTTTGAATCCATCTGATTGCTTTTAAACATAGTTAGGATCAAATCTTTCCAACACTGATACCTATGGCAAACCTCCCTCTGACTTCCACAAGACGGAGATTTAGCTCATAAGAATTACTGTCTGGGGAGGATGCATTGAAATAAATGGTGATTGTCAAAGAACATTGGAATTTAGAGCACATTTGCTGCAAAGATAGAAGCTCGTTGAGCTATCTGATTGTCAGAGTCAATTTTATTTCCCTTGCTGCACATATTTGAACCTTGTCATGCTGTAAAGGGAAATACCTCATTAGATTTCACTAGGGTTTCTTCAGAATTGTTTATAAACTACAGTCAATAAAGATACTTTAAATATATTTTTTGTTCGGTAAATGAAATACTGGAATGGTCTGTTCTATCAGGAAATCAAAGGAAGTACATTTATCCCTGGCAAAGATGAAGTTCTACTTTACAGGGTGCAGAAAGCCTGTGATGTCTATTGTTTTTCAAATAGTTGAAAGATTTATAATGGTAAATGGTTTCTTTTTCAATCTCTTGATCATATTAACTGCAACAAAGCAAATGTTACAAATAAAAACAAGAGTAAACTAAAAGCATTTCTACATTCTGTATTTTCAATTATGATTTTAACAGAAATGAATCACTTGCCCTTTTTTCATTTGGAAACAGTTTCACTTCCCTTTTCCCCACTGGACATATAATTTTGGTTTATAAACACAGCAATCTGGAGCAAAGGGAAGTTTTAAGCACTGTACATACTCCTGCTGAGGCCTAGAATTATTTCGCTTAGGATTTTTATCTTCCTTTTTTCACAATTTCAGATCAATTTTAGCTTTCTCCTTTAGAGATGAAAAACATGGTTGCAGATGACATTTTTTGTACATTTCAAATTCACACAGGCCTAAGGTTTCATTTTGCACACAAGGCCTCTTTTTATAAACATGGTGAAGGGTTCTTCCAGTTAAAATGTGCTTTTAACTGGGATAAACCTGTCTCCCCATGTTAAGACTTATAAATCTTCTCCACAGTGCTATTACAATCCAGCTACTGCATGCTTACTTTATTGACTCAGAATGAATAAATCAGTTTTCCACATCACCCCATTCTCTTTGCTGATGTTTTGATTTGGTGTCTATCCAAAAGTCTCTGATCATAGACACATGATTATAAAACCATCTCTCTCACTGAAAAGTATTTAAGGAACAAACTATGGAATTAACTACTTTTAGATATTGTTTTACACTGCACATTTGAACTTGGGGATATACATTTTTCACAGGTCTCAGTTCAGCTGGGCAGAACACTCTGATAAGACTGCAGAAGCCAAAAAATTAAAAGAGGGTTTTTTTCATCATTCACTACTTGGCTTGAGTTTCCACAACACACAATCTGTGTCTTTAACTCAGCTGGGTCTCTTTTGAGTGGATGGAGGTGTCTCTACCCCATAAAGATTTTTAAAACCTTTAAAAGAGTTTCATAGGTTTGTTTTCATAAAATTGAGATTTCTTTTTTTCCTGCTGCACCACTCAGATGGAATTTTGCTGAACTATGAGAGGGAAAAGGATTTACTGTTAGAGATTTACAGTAAGGACTTTTTTTTTTTCCATTCCCTAAGAATATAGGAAATCTAGAAAGGTATTTTCATTCACAATTTATGCTTGAAATTTGAAAATACATTGTATAAAGGCTGTGTGAGATCCCTAGAAAAACATTTTGTATGCTAAGATCAGAGACTGGCTTGTGTTTCAGCAATGGCTTCTGTCATTACTTTCTCCTCATAATTTTAGAATGAAACGCATGAACATGAGCATTTCTAGATATCTGCTAGAATCTACTCCTTTCCTTTGAATCCTCGGCAGAATTGAAAACTAGAGGGAGCCTGCAGAGCACAGGAAGCACCTAGTGATGGAAATAACACAAAGAACAGCCTCGCAAGGCATTTAATCTCACAGAAAAAGAGCCCCTGAGAGTGTAACATGAAGGAATTTAAGCCACATGTAAGGCTTTTACCCATTTTCAAAGACAAAATCTGAATCTTACCCTACAGATCGTTCAGAGGTGAAAGGCCACTACAGTGCGACACTTGACAGCTCCCCTTGTAGAACAGGTATAACATAGTTTGTAAATTGAGCCTTATACGAGCATGTTGTAATCAGAAGAGGACAAGTGTCCTTTTTAGTCTGAAAGAACACTAGATAGCTGAAGGGAATGTGGGATGTGCAGACACCTGGCGGTGAGCAGTCTTGGAAGACATTGTTTTCATTATTCTTGATCTTGCAAAGATCTGTGGTATCTATACTGTCTATTCCAAACAATGTGTCTTTTTATTTATACTCAGCTAAAGCCTGTGCATCTAAAAAGATTGCACTACACTTTCTGAAACCAAATTCCTGTATTTTATTATGTGGAATAAAGAAGTTCCATGCTTGCCCACATTATTCTTCAGAGAATAAAATACTGTTCTTCCAAGGGAATCAGATTTTGTCATGCATTGACAAATGTGCCTGTCAATTGTAGCATAATCATATTAAGCCCTTCATAACATACTTGGAAACAAAATCAGTGTCTGTATCACTCACTGAAAGCCCAGACAATATTTCAGTGTGCATGGCCTGTTCACATCACAGTGATAGTACTTTAGACATCAAGGAATTGCACTGAATTCACCATTTAGTCTCAGATAAAGAATCTCTTAAAGATAAAAAAATCTGACTCCAGCTGGGGACACTGCTGATCTTATGTTTCTGTCTATGTGTTTCCCTGCTTTTCCTTTACTGGAATAAAACATTGAAGACAGATTCTGCTGGGGTACTGTGCTGATCAACCCCTCAGTGGAGCCCTCATTAAGGGTTATATCTTCCCTCTGTGGTTTGACTGATACCCATCTAGCTCTAACCCTTTCCTGAATTGCCTCAGTCAGGAGGACAGTTGCACTACAGCATCACTCTGTAATCTGGTCGTGGTTTAGTCAAAAGAGAAGTGAGGACAAAGTCACTCACTGAAGATCTCAGTTGTCCTCTTTCTCTCTCCACTGGCTTTACAAAAGAATGACAAGGCACTTTGAGAAGCAGCATAATTCAGTTGAATCTGGGCCTCTCTTTTGTACTCGATATTTTCCTACAACAACCATTAGCAAACAGCACCAAGACACCAATAATACAGCTAAAAAAGCTAAAAATCAAGCCAGAGAAAGTCCAGCAATTATTCACTGTAGAGAAAAATAAGAAAATTCAAATTTTGAGGAACATTATCCCTCTGAGATTATTTCAAATGAGAAAAATTAATCTGGAACAAGAGAATAGAGCATTAAACCCCCAAAGAGCAGTAACAGACAAGAGATAATCTTTAACACCTTCTAAAAACAAGGAACGTGACTTTGACCTGGAAAATACTGACAGCAGCATGTGACATCACAGAGACAGGGAGACAGAGTGCAGGAAGATAGTGAGGACATAAAAAGAACGACGGTACCACAATTAAAACAACAGTAACAAGGAAAGTTGAAGACAAATGGAAAGAGAGAAACAGCAACAGATGTTTTCCCTTAAGGTCATAAATGAAAACAGAAATCCTGATGCACAGGAGCTTTTCCCGAGAAATACATCTGTATCAGAGCATGAAGCACTAGTGAAAGCAAAACAGAGCACAAACACAAAGAAAAAGCAAAAAAGTCCTGTTTTTTTGGAAAAGAGAATCAGAGCAAATGCCCAGGGAGCTGTTTCAGAGGCTCATTTTTTCCCACCAAGAAAAAAATGGGAATGGGCCCACAATGCTGGTTTCTGGTGATGTCTACATGAGTTGCTAACTGAGGACAAGGCAAGATTTGGCCTGATGTTGTTGTGCCGTGCTGTGCTCAGCAACAGGAAGCAAAGGGAGGATCGCTGATTGCATGGTCTGAGGCAGAGAGCAGCGGTGGCACAAGGGCAGAAAGCTGGGCCCCCTCCCCAGTAAGTCTGCCAGAGCTCGTGAAGCTGAAAGTATCCTGGCTGAGCTCAGCTGGCATCCCACCAGACCTCACTAGCGAGCATTGTTTGCTGGGGCACTGCTGGATGCCTCTGCGCTGCATTTTGGGCTGTGTGGTGCCCTATGGAAACTACAACAAGTTCTGTTTGAAGTGCCAGAGCTAAGACTGCTCTCAAGTGAATACTCATATGCTATCCTATCCCAGCAGGCAATAGCGCTGCTGGCAGTGAGTGCGTCCACAGCCCTGACTTTCCACATGGACCTCTATTCTTCATTTTTCCCCTAGACCATCCACATTTGATCTCTGCTTAAGAAAAATGCAGTGAAAAGTGCTTTCTCAGGCCACCTCTCTTTCAAGACTGACATTATCAGTTTGGAATATTCGCAGGGCTATTGGGTGTCCAGAAGAGGGAATGGCTGGGATCTGAGTGTACCGTTCAAGTGAAAACCAAACACCTTCCCAGATATAGCTCAGACTATCAGGAAAGGTAATTTAGCACCTGGGGAAGATAGGGTTTGGAGCCTGCATTTGGCACACCAGCCAGCCATCTCTGAATGGACCTACCAGATGAGATATTGTGTCACAGAAAAAAGTTCACGGAGGTGTGTTAAGTGCAAAAGCATTACTGAAACAATGGAAAAATTTTTTAAAAAAAGAAGTAATAATTAAAAAAAATCCCACTTTTGCCAAGAAAGAATAGTTTTCTGTGTGTTTTTCAAAATGTTGTTTGCATAAATAGCCTGAAAAGAAGGGAAACAGGGTGAGGGGGAAAGTACCCCTGTGATTTTCACAGTTCTGGTAAACACGATGCATATGCAGAAGAGCTTTGGAAACCAACTGGTTGTACAGACAGTGTAGTGTATTCTTTGCTGGCCCATGGACATACCTGCTGAGTACAGGAGCTACCAGAGGTTTCTGCTGTACAGCCTGACTGACTGACAATGGAAACAAGAGCATTTGCATGTGTCTGTGTGTGCATGTGCGTGCGTGTGTGTGTGTGTGTTTGGATCATTTAAGGAGATGTTAGATGCAATTTTAATGAACCTGAGGAGCCTGTGCCCCAATTTTATAAGTGAGTCCTTGTTGGAGATCAAAACAATGTCATGGCAACACAATAAGAAGTTGTCGCTCCTCAGCCAAAGCATGATAGCTTGAGTTGAGAACTCATCCCACTTGTATGGTGTAAGTCTAACCTCAGGACAACCCCATCACAGTCACAATACATAGACAACGTGTCAAGGGGTGGATGGGAAATTGTTTTCAACTATAACGCATCACATAGGGTCCTGCTTTGGTTATACATGCATTTTTTGAGGGGATTCCTAAATTACTTGGATAACTTAAATGTTTTCTTGGTATTTCGGGGGGAGGAGGGGAAGGGGGGGGTGGAAATGGCAGTATAGAAAAGCTTAAATGCTCACAGTTTGAATCAACAGGAGAGCTGACCACAAGCAGATTTGTGAAACACTATAGCACTGTTATTGTGGGTTTCCAGTTGTAGAACCAGGAATAAAACTGACACAAGACATAATCAAAGAAGAAGTAAGGGGCTGGAAAAGACATGATGTTAGCCAACATTGTTTTATGAACATCAGTCGCCTTGGACAGATCTGATTTCATCCTCTAGTGAGATTATAAACTTGCCTGATAAAAAATGACTGCATAAATATAAAAGACATTTTAAGGCTTTTCACTACTACTGCATGATATTCAGACTTTCAAAAATTACACAATATAATAGGTCATGTGATATACTGAATGGTGTAAGGGCCCTAAAAGTAATCATCATCAGAGGGCATGAGCAGGGAGGCTATGTGTTCCAAACTTGTCTTTTGATCAGTCAGAAGAAATGGCTGACTGCAGAAATCTTTGTGTTTTGGAAGAAGAAAAGCTAACCAAGTGTGTATATAGCCTATTAAATATCTGCAAATAATATCACTACCCAGCCCCAAACTCATTTACCTACAATTAAACAATCCCTTGGATATTTCTAAATTTACCATTAACATTAAAGAGACATTGGGATTCAGTTTCTCAGATAAATAAAAAAAAAAAGGAAAAGGTGTGCTAGTCTGGGAAATAAGCATTAAAGAATAAAAACCACTTCACATTTGGCTCTTGAATGTGTTCTTCTTTAAATCTGAACTGCCTGAATTCTAAGGCCAATACTATTTAAAAACCATTCTGAAAAAAAATGTCTTCCTTGCCTTATAATACTGCTGTACTGATGCTCCCTGGTTTTCCTTCAGTATTTCACAGTAAGTCAACTTCTTGGTTTAATATAGTTATACCATGAATTAAATTTCAGTTTAACAGTTTTGCATAACCTGTGAATCATGAACTTCTTCCATTATATTTATTGTTGCTGACAACACAAACAAAATGAAAAGGTTTTTTTGTGGAGGAGAGCAAGAGGTACCTGGTATTTTTATTTTGAAATAGTAAAAGATCCCTCCCATAGGAGAAGGTAAACCACACCCCTCTTGTGAAAATTCTGGGAATAATATGAGCATAAAATAAAGTGAAAGGGATCTGAGTATTTCTAACAGACATAGTGTAGGATAAAAAAGACAACAATTTCAAAAAATAAAAACAATTTTTCCTGAGAAACTTATTTTTTTCTGAAGCTACTTTTAGCCATCATTTCTGTAGCAGAAACATTGATTTTGTAATCTATTATGCAAACATAGTATAGAAGACTTGTAATTCATTGGTTAATATTTTTTCTTGATGTTGTGCATTTCAGTGCATCTTTAACCAGATTTTATTGCAAGTTAAAAGGAAGCAACCTGTGTAAAGAAACTGAAGATAATTACTGATAACTGTAAGAATAGCTGTATAAAATCTTGCTTTGTAGCCTAAATGTCAGACAGAGTGCAGGCTTTATAGAAATTTTTAGGGGGACAGTCAACCAAGTCCTGGTTGTTACATACTGTGGAACAGAATTTGTTCAAATCTGATGACCAGGGAGGTTTTACTTGCTTACTAGAAGTGTCTGGTTAATTGGCCCAGTAGTGAGCAGCAGTCCAAGGTGCTAATGGGGTGATTATCCACTTGGCTGATACAAGGGCCTGTGAGTATAATAACAGAGTAATTTTTAAATTCAAGTGTGCATTCCTGAGAAGAAATGAGGCTACTGAAATGAACACTGCTGTTACATATCCAAAAGCATCAGTTTTCCTGAAGCATCTGAATGACATACTATCATCTGTCACCAAGCTTGCCATCTCCTACAATGAGCATTAAACTGATCCTTTCTTTCAAAGAAACCCTCTCCTTCTCTGTCCTACTTTACAACATGGACATTCTCAGGTGCTGTGCTGAGCTCCATCAGGCAATACCTCAAAAAAGAATTGAGCAAACTCACTTGGTTCAGCAGTGTAACCTCACACTCCCTCCCTGATACCTGCAGCACAGGCGTAACACCCTCACACTAGATAGCACTCAATATTAGAGCCAAATCTTTCTCTCTGGAACGGCTGCTGGAGTTTTAAAGTGTTTCTGCTTTCCCTCTCACATCCCTATGAGCTAACCACATACCCTTGCTATTGCTCTCCTGTAACTGCCTTGAAAAAGAAAACAAAATAGCAAGGGAAAAAAAAAAACAGATCAGAAATCCCCTAACTAATTTTATCAGCTAGGGAGCTGGCAAGCAGAAGTGTATGTGTTGTAGAACCGAAACAGGTGTGGTTTAAGTATTTTCCACATTTGGTCTTGGCACAAACATGAACAGAGGGTATTAATTCCTCCACACTGATAATGGGGTCTTGGAATCCATTATCTGAAATAAAAATTCTTGGCAGAATTCCTCACTTACTCAAATGGGCAGGAAAAACTGAAAATTATGGTTTTGTTTTTATTTTTTTTCATTAGGAAACTCTTCTAACTGCATAAATTTGTGAGTGAATTTTACTGAAGAATTTTTTTGTTCAGTGTACTTTACATGTGAAAACATCACCTCTCTTAAACAGTCAGCTGGGTCCTATGGTTCCATCTCAAACAAGAGCTCCACTGATGGGATTGCACCTCTGTGTGTATGTGTGTGTGCCTCTGTGCTTGTATACCCACAACATGTGCAACTCAACCAGGTTTGCTGCACTTGCACAAGAAAAATAATCTCTCAGCAGCATCTCTCTGCAAATGTAAGTGGAGTAAGATGTAAGGTGCCCCGAATCTGGGGAGTGAATACAGTTGGTAGGGCACAAGATTTAACACACAAAGTGAATGAAAAGCTTATTTGATGTTATATGTGACAAATTCTGCTTTTCTCTGATTCTCCATTCCCTCTGCTCTGCGCAGACCTCCTCATCCTGGGGAGACAAAAAATCTCCATCAAGAAAATTCTGCAGTATATGTGTCACCTGTGGATGGCATAGATTATGTACTATATAGTGTGATGATGGTATTTCTCCTCAGCAAAGAGTAGATTTTGCTCCTTTTCTCAAACTTCTTGAAAGATCCTCTCAATACTCAGTGCTTCCACAATACAGGGAGTGATTTGGCCAGCTAATAACAGATTGATGCTGCTCACAAGCCTGCCTGTAGCAGTGCAGTGTAAGTGGAACTTGCACTGGAAAACATGCAGCCAGCTCTCAGTGTGGGGATTAGACATGGCCTAATGTGTCCTTGCTCTTTGGTCCCTAGATCAGCCCAGCTCTTGTACTCCCACACTCTCAGGTACAACAAACCTCGACATCTTTGTTGAAGTGGCTCTCAGGGTCTGTAGGAAGCACAGCGTTGTGTCTTACCCAGGTGAGGAAGGCACTCAGTTAGAGGTCTCCTAGTTTGTTTGAGTGCTCCCCACACCAGTCCACTGGCTATAGGAACAGGACACTTGCTTTGACTGTTTCCGAAGAAGAAAAGATGGTTCATTTCTCTTGTGAAAGACAAGGTTTGTGGCTGAGTCTCAGACACTGAGTCTCAAATGGACAGACAGCCTCTGTGCCATTCCAAGTGGCAAGGTTTCTCCTACATGGTATGTAATGTGTGTGTGGCCTTTCATCAAAGCTGGGGCTTTAGAGCTTGCAGAAACGAGTCAAAGCAGCCGGATGTTCATTGATTTACAGATACTCAAGAAAACAAGGCTCTTCAGACCCAAACTATGTTTCAGTGGTTTCTTCCTGTTAGATTTTTCTGTAAGGAGAAATATTACAACAGTAATAAATTATCTTTGGGGTTTGGGGTTTAGATTTTTTTTTCCTATTTCACCAGTCATTCTTTGGTAAATATGATGATATATTTTAAATAGTCAAATTTACGTTTGTACTCAATATTATATTTATCCCAATCTGAAGTCTGAATATTTGAAGCATGGATTTTTTCCCACAATGCATGTCATGACTCTAAGTCCTCTATCAACATTACTTTTCCATCCTATTTGAGATCCAGCTTCTCAGCTCTTTTCTATAGATCTTGAAATCCTTACATTATTGCTCTGATTTTCAGTGGTATCATTTGTGGAGAGCCAAGGATCAGAATGGGAGCAATTTCAGGAATGGAATAATAACTACAGTGAATGAGAGTACTTTATCGTGGGAACTTTGCCATTATCCCATGTTTATGGATATGTACAGTGCATGCTTTCTTGAGATTTGCATTTCCCCAGGCATGCCCGGGCATGCCTGGACATGCTTGCTCCCTGCCTCCCCGTTTCCTTCCCCTGTCCCTCCCCCATTTGCTTGTACCCCTATCCCGATTCGTTTCCCTGGTTGTCTGTCTCATGCTCCACCCCACTTCTGGTACCACCCCCATCAGAGTTTTTAAAACCCCTAAGTACTCCCATTAAGCTGGCATTGCATCATGATTCAAACCTCGTGGCGAACCGTTTTGTGCAGCGCTGCGTCCTTTCCCCCCTCTGCAGACCGCGGCAATCATTAGTTGCGACCTCAGTTCCTTTCAGGTCTTCAACATCTTAACATCTTTCATATAGTTTGGTTAATTTAATACTCTTTCGTTTTGCCTTTGATTTTGTGTTGATTTCACTGTGCTTCCTTCAGTTCCATGTCCTGGTCACAGTATTCTCCTCACTGACTGAATTTGCATCTGTCAACACAACAATTCCTGTCAATCCCCTGCACCCAAACTCGGCTTCATAGCAGCAAGACCCGTAGGAAAAGCCAATGGTAATTCCCAGTGAAAAGCCGGACCACATTTATTTCTGCACGTACAGGCTTCAGTAACCTTCTTCATTCATTGGCCAAACAGAACATGCTGGAGAGCCTGTTATCCACGATGGCCAAAGGGTACGAGCTCATTCAAAGGCAGTGCTCAGGAAGGGTGGGGTAATGCCAAAGGCCTAACATAGTGCTTTACAGCGATGAAATCCCAGCAGTTTTTGCCAGCTGTAGCAGGACTCTACTGTGTGGGCGCCAAGCTGCGGGGCCACACACAGGCTCCGTGGCTCAGCACCCGCACAGCCAGCACTTTCCCAAAAAAAAAGTGAAAAAAAGATGCTGAATCAGATTCTCAGAGCTTAACCAAAAAACATGCACATGAACTATAATTTTTATTATAGAAACTCAGGTTGGGAACAGAGATACTGTAGAAAAGCTGGAGAAGGGAGGAAATATTCCTAGTGTTAAAAGCAAGCTAGAGTTCATGGTGTTTAACCACAATAGTTTTCTTGGCTGCTATGGTTCTATGACTGATTTAAGAGGGTTTAAGGTTAATAAACCATAGTTACATATTATTATCTGTGCAGTTCTTTCACTCTTGCAAGCAATGCCATGTATTCATAGATTTATGATGATCACCGTAGTAGGATAGAGATGATGTGTTTCTAAGGAACTTTTGGTGGTGGAGGGAAAAAATGAGATGGGGGAAGAGAGAGAGACTTGATCTTCTAATCTGTAGTGCTGCTACATCCAAGCTATAAAAGTCATTGGTCGATAACCTGGCTCCAAACATAGAATGCAGGAAAGAAAACCCTAACAACCCACCAAATCTCTTCCTCAGCTAACTTGCATAAACATAAATTCAAATGTATCAAAAAAGCATTGGTCTCAACATAACTGGCTGACAGGGGGGTTACAAAAAGCACGGGTTAGGAGAAGAAGAAAAAGCAAATTTAAAATGTTGTCCCTTGACAAAAGAGGTAGCCTTTCCTTTTAATAGATTCCACAAAATGCCTTTTTTAAGGGAAAAATATAAGCATGCATTTTTTCTTTTTCTTTGAGTCTTTCCTTGCTTTAAGACTTTAAAACCATGCTGTAAAAGCTGAAGGATATTAATCTGTCATAAAAAGCTTAACACGCAATGCTATAAATGACAAGAAAATGATCTACAACAGTGTTAAACCACAGAATATTTATTAATTATTAAAACCTCAGTTCCAAAATATTCTAAAGGAGTTTTTCTGCTTTCTGTAAGTTCAGGAAGAGAAAAAGTAAGAAAGAAAGAAAAGCCTATAGTCCGTTTCCAGTCTCTCATGCTTTCTGAGCTGAACTCTGCATACAAATCTATATTTGTAAGACACCCTCATCCACCAGTTAATCAAAGCCCTGAAAATTCAAGGAAACCTGTGTTTATGGAAATTTGGCATTTCTGTAACGTTTTGAATGAAAGCTAAATAGAGCAGTTCATCTCATTGAAACTAATGGCTTCTGCCAAGTGGTTTTGCAGCACTGAGTCTTCTGGCACAGTCAGCATTTAGGAATTCATTTATGAGCTGGGTTAGCTGGAGACTCTGGAATTCAAATTTATGTCTAAGACTTAGTGGTTTATTCCTGATAGATCTCTGTAAAGAAATTGTAATCAGTTAACCAAACTCGGACTTTGCAATATGCAGAAGAGAAAGTTGGCCCTTTTTTCATGATTTAGGCCTTGGGAGATTTTTTTGTCCTTTCCCCAGTGGACAGTTGCAAACTGTACACATATATATTGTGTAACTGAAGGGGTCTTTTTAATCACCCATTCATACTTGCTTTTGAAAAAGCTTTATCCCTGTGCTCTTGACTTCCTACAGGCCTGATTCTGCTCCTGCTGAATTTTCCTGCAGAGAAACAGAATCTTACTTCAGATGAAGTCAGAGTTGCACATAAAAGGCACAGAAAAGTGTGGCTTGTCACATGAGTGGATTTTCTTTCACTCAGTATTTGTGTGAATGTGCAGTCAGGCACTACTAAGTACTTGTTTGATTTCCTTATAAAGTATATGTCTACAGGAGCTGGCCAGCATATTTGAATATTGGCTTTTTTTTCTGAGTCATAAAAGCCTAGACATTTTTAGCAAGCAATGAACAAGAATTGCTCTACACTTTCAATGCAACTATAAATTCACTCTTTTTTTCCCCTTTAGAACTCCTTTGAAGAACTCATTGAATAAATTAACAACTTGGAAAGCTGCCTGCCGTTTTTGTTGGCTTTGAGTTTCAGGGAGTTGCTTGGTAAACAAAAGCCAATGGATTCAAACAGTAACAAAGTAATTTAAATGATTAATCAAGTGTTAAAACTAGCTTAACCTCTCCTGTTTTACAAACTCTATATCACCCTCACTAAACTAATAGAGGAATAAGACACCCGTCTGGAAATCTCATCTGAAATATTAGATTGAGAATCAAAAATTCAGCCAAGCAGTGTGGTTTGTAGGAATATCCTGGCGGACAATAAATTGCATTAATCTTACTTAAATTTTCCATCTAAATCATGTCTTGGGACCATATTGCACTGAGGGGAATGTGCCTAGCTTTGAATGCATTGTGCTACTGAAAAGGTTATTAAAAGGGGAAAAAAAACAGATAATGAGTTTTCTTGTTTTTGTTCTGACTTTTTCCAATATTGAGGAACCCATGTTAAATATTCTGGCACTAACGAAGAAAATCTGCTTTCTCCTGCCAGTGCTTCTGTTTTCTAATAGAAGATAAGAAATTCACATATCCAGAACACTTGAGGCATTTTTTTTTCTGGACAGAAATTATATATGTGGATAAAAATATCCCCAGAATTTTCCCAGCATGGTCAGAGCTAAGTATTTTCCTTGTCCTGCTCATTCAGAAGAATTTCACTTTTCCAGCTACACGAAGTATGAAAACAATATTAGAAAAGTTCCCCCGGATTTTCCATCAGCTTGCAAATGTGAAGGAAGTCCAAAGTCTATGAAGTTCTACCCATCTTTTCTGCTTCTGTCCACCATCTAACACACCAGTGTCATTTTCTACATCTGAAATTAAATAAAAGGTGTTACAATGAAAGGAAGAGCTACTTAAAAGCACAATCTCTTGGAAACTGGGAGTGGTGTGGACAGCCATGCTGGTGGATGGAAAGCAGAGCTCTGCAGGCAGAAGGTGGGTTTGTCCTCAGAGCTGATGGAGGGAACCACATTGATGACCTGAGTGTGAAAATGGGGCTGCAAAGGGCAGGAGCAACCCCAGGGCTCCCACTCAACTCTAGCAAGTGGTGAGAGGTGATGCCAGCATGGTGTTCAGGAGACCACATGGGATGCTGTCCAAGGAAGGATGGTTCCACCAGGCTTTGATATTTGCCTGAGGGCCTTACTCAGCCAAAGGACAAGTGAGTACAAATTGAGGAGGAAACTACATCTGTTGGCACCAGAAAAGCTGTAGATGTGTTGTAGGTGTGGGACACAGTCAAAGTTGTTTCTGTCTGGGGAAGCAGGATGGGAAACAGGGATGATGGAAGCCAGAGAAATCCGCAGGATGGGGCCTATGCAGTCAGCAGAGGCAGCAATGAGGCTGTTGCCAGAGCTTTCCATCAAAAAATGTGATTCTCACCAAACATATCAGGAACCACAAATTCAGGGCTGAGAGGTGGTTTATTTCCAAAGAGTGTTACACAATATTATGCAATGTCATGCTGATGAACAATTTTGTTCTCTTCCTAAGAAAATTTGACCTGGAAGCTCTGAAATTTTTCAACAGTACATCTCAGTATTTCGCTTCAAATCCCAAGACTTAGAACACTGTCAGAATAGGTGAGTGCCAGGTTGGTCTGAAATGAGGAAGGGAAATGGTCCCTCTGATTTGCTCAGGACTCACCTGGCTGTACGTTCAAAGTGTTATGATCAAGTAGGGTCTGAGGTGGACAGAGACATGTTTCATCTCTCCCTATTCATGCCCAAGCTCAACTCCTTCCAGACACGTGTCTGTAGCCTTGGGCTAAGCAGCTGTGTAAAGAAAGGAGCGGGATCAGTTCCTCCTGAAAACGTGACTCCTGCTGTATGTCCCACAGATGGGATCTGAGGAGCTTGCCCACTTTCGCTAACGCTGTCATCTCTGCAAATGCTGCAGTCATCACAGCAAAGGACTACTGGCTTCTTGAAGCCCCACAAGAATCCCAAAATAATTTCTTTCAGTCTTTCTGAAGCATCAAAAGCCCAAGTAAGACAAATCATTTTCCATGCACATTGTTTTTGTACAACTAGAAAAATCCTGAACCATTAAATTCTTCCTGGGAAACAAATTCCCATTAAAATCAATGAGGCAAGCTTCCCACTTGTTTCTCTGGTGTTTTGTTATATATAAAACAGCCTTATGAAAAGAAAATATTTCAGTTGCATTTAGAAGCATCAGCACTTTAATATGCTGCTGCTAAATCACAAATCAAGCATAAAAATGAGTCGTCTGAGCTCAAAGTTTATACATTTCCTTATGCAATTGTTGCAATGATCTCCAAAATTACTTTTTAAACTCTAGTAAATCAAAATTAGTGTTATGCTTCAGAGGTAGTAAATACTTTAAAGGCACCTGAAGAGCCTTAATTCTTCCCTAAAGTCCAGGCCCACAGAAAGGGAAAAAGTGGAGGGTGGAGGGGGGTATTTAAAAAAACTACAACAAGGCTTTTAAAAATCATTTCATTCTCATTTAAGGTCATAAACTCTGAAATAGCCATCTGACTTGATTTCAGGAGAGGATTAATGTTGTCTGGGTGATTTTACCCTTCGTTTTTTCCTTTCATCCATTTGGATTTGTTGTGAATGCAGGCTTGACTGGGGTTGGCAATGCTTCAATTAGGGTATGACCACGTTGGGCTTTCTATCCTTTGAATAAGGATACCTGTTCTTAATATTTCCCAATCATTTTGACATAAGGTTTTGTTCTTTTTCCTGTCTAGGAAGGTATCAGAGACATATCCTTGCAAGGTTGGGCCATTTCTGAACTTTTGCAAAAATTCAGCAAATTCCTGTTCAGAATTGGAATCTGTTCCCTTATGAATAATGCCTCAATTTGGACCCCACAGAAAAGCCACCTCCAAACTTGCATCCTGCTTTGGAATTATCTTTTCTTTGGCAGGTCCAGGAAGAGCAACAGGAATGCTTTCCACACCTGAGTTTGCTGCACATTTAGGGCTGTACTACCAATGTGCAGGCAAAACCTTTTCCCAGAGTGGGGAAATTCCTCCTCCTTTCCATCTGTCAGTTTTGTGAGTGGTGCTCCCAGTCCCAGCTCCTGGGAGTGACGCTGGATAGGGTCAAAATGGGATGTGTATCGGGAGCTCAGATCTTGCATCTTCCGCAGCATGGGGCTGCTGTCACATCTAGTGGCGTGGATAACAAAGCTCCCATTGATCTCTGGGCCACAGGATCATCTTCATGCAGGCCTAAATTGCTCATCTATTTCTAATGCTAAAAACAATTTTTCTTTATGGACAGTGTGGTTGTGAAATCATTTTGTTTAAGATTAAACTTCTTTCATCTGGACTGCGGTAGCAATAACAACAAAAAAGTAAAAAATCATTTTGAAATAATGGAAAAAAAAATCAAGATTTGTTTTTTAATAAAAGAAAATAATTGCATCCAGGCATACAAGCTGACTGCAAATTGCAAGTTTGTGCTTGACACTGTTTTAACTGGTTGAAATATTATTTCTAAACAAACAGAATTTAAAATGGAAATTCTGACTGAGCTTTGACTATATTGCTATTTCTATCATGTTAAATCATTGCTATTGTCCTAATGGTGTCAGTGCATAACTACAGTTGCTTGGAGAATAATGAAGGCTCAAACACCAAAAATTCAAATTCTCATATAAACTTCAGTGGATTCATCTAGAGAAAGATTACACCCCACCAGTGTTTTAGCATGAAGTCATACCAGATTTGTTATAAAAAACCCAAGTTAATAAATGTAGCTTCTCTCCTAAATAATTTACATGTTGTACACCTATACAAGGAAATCTGGCTAATTTTTAGTACCCACACTGTACCTAGGGTGTACATCACAACAGCAATATTTGGTGAAGTGATTTAATAGGCTGCTGTCCACACTGACTTAAATTTCTTGTTTTGAGAAGATTTTTTATTGGAACCCTTCAAAGGGGGTTATTTTGGTTGTCAGCTTTTGAAAAAAAAAAGCTTCAGCAAGGTATAAGTGGTGGTTTGATTTGGTTTGGATCATTTATTTGGGTATTAGCACATTTGTAAACCATGGAATTAGCTCAGTTAATGTGTGATTATGGTCATAAAGTTACACACACCATGCAGAACTGGACTTTCCTAGCTGAAAAGATCTTTTCTTTCTCGCATGGACTCACAGATTTTTATCAGGAAAATTAAGTTCACACTCTTGTCATGTACTGTCACTGTGTAGCATCTATCATCTATCTATAGTGTCATCCAGCTGCTCTGTACACTGGCAACACAAGCAATTGGTAGGAATGCCCTCTGGATTCTGCTGAGAGCCTATTTAACTGGACCTAGTCATGGAGTAGCACTCCACACAAGAGGACAAAAAGCAAAGTTTCTGCCCCAAAGGATTCCCAGTGATGTCTGTTGGCAGCTCAGAGGTCCACTGCCCTGGGCAAGGAAATTGGGATCCCCATCTGGCACACAAACCTATCATTCCTACAAAGACCATGATGCTACACCACCTTCACCATCATCTTCTGGTGCCTCAGCCATGAAATAAACTCTTTTTTGCACATTCATGAGAAAAAAATAATGTTACAGGCCCAAGGATCTGTGCAGGCTACGAATTTTAAAACTATCTATAGGTTTAGATACTTCTTTACCTTTAACAGCCAAATCATACTGTCTACCCAGCTTCTTCCTGGCACCTTTTAAAATCCATGAGGACCAGATGGTGCCTACTGGGATGATGGTTCTGGGATGAACCAAAAGAGAAGGAACAGACCAGCCTCAAGGTGAATACCTGCTGTAATCCATCTTGCTGTGAGTGCCCAGCTGGTGCAAACGTGTGCATGCTACCCACCCTGCTCTGCTCAGTGGAGAGCTGAGGTGCTTGTTGTGCAAACTCCTCATTTTAGGAGGAATGCTGACAGGGGGTCATTTATGGAAACCTCTGCCTGAGGAATATGTGGATATACATAGTGCAGCACACAGGATACATGCACCATAGCCGAGTGCAAAGTCATCCAACAGGTCTCTTGCAAAGCCTGTCTTTCTGTCTTGGAGGAACAATGCCTTAAAAGATACTTGGCAGTAGCTTGAAAGCTCACTTTCCCATCTAATCATTGGTGAAAATGACTGTGGTGTCCAGGTCTTACAGCTGGACAGTTTATCTTTCTCGAGCATTGCTACTTCCTTCCTGAGATAATAACGAAACCATATCAGCTCTTTGTGATCGCCATTAGGAGAAATTTTTCTTCCCCTTCTCTGTCACTCATTCCTTTTTGCCAGGTCCGTCCCACTGTATTTACACTGTTACATTCCTCTTCTGGTGTAAAAGAAAGGGTCTGTGGAAAGGCAAGAGAAGCAGTCAGTGCCTGATTACCTCCACTACACATGAGTTACAAGTCAAGATAAAGCATGGATGGACAGCACTCCTTGATGTCCTCATCTCTGGAGAGAGACTGGCAGACAGATTTGGAAGAGAAGAAGGAAAAGCTGGAGAAAGTAAAACTATTCCCAGCCCTTCATAATCCACTATTCTATTACTCTGCACTTGGAAATGAGCACTCATGGCCCTGCAGTACTAGTCACAGCTCTGCAGGCAGCAGCCCCTGAGGACTCCAAGTTTGGCACACCCCTTGGCCAGGAGCACCTACACTGCTGGAAGGCTTCCCTGAAGCAGGGTGCAGCTCAGGAAAGTGCTGGACTAGTTGGACTGCCTCAAGTATCACAACTGTGGTAGCAGGTAAAGGGTATTGGTCTTCACCTGTTTTTACTCAACACACCGAGCGCAGTCACACACTAAAGACATAAAGCTTCCTTGGGTATGGACAAGGTCCTTCTTGGTGCAGGCTGGGCTCCTAGACCCCTTGCACACCATAACCAGTATTTCTAAGCAGTGTTCCTAACCAGCGTCAGTCTGTGGATGGCTTGTCTAAAACCTCTGTACTTTCTGTCTTACTGAGCTGGACACCTTAAAAATGTGCTTGGTTCTGAAGTTACTGGCACCTGAAATTTTCTCAGGACTTATTTCTTCTTAGCTTTTTCTCCTGCCTGAATGTTTTCTTCCTGCATCAGTTCAGTTTTTCAGCTTTCATTCTTCTAATTTTATTAAAGAAGAAGTTGGTGCTCGGCACAAGACAGAGATAGAAAGCAAAACAAAAAAAAAATTAAAAAAAATAAAGGAATGGCTCAATTTCAGATAATTTTAGTGAAATAATCCAAAAGTTGGGTTTCCTATTAAGTCTGAAAGAAAGGGCCTGAGTTCTCATTAGCATGGTGCTATTCATGAGGTCTCCAGTTCTTAGTGAGTTTGCTGGAGCCGAAATACAAAGTGCAGAGAGGTGCCAAACTGAGTGAATACATGCTTTTCTGAGCCACACAGCAATTAGCGCTAGGTGTGATTGGCTGGAAGGCTGCAAAGCAATTTTCCTCTGTCCCATGGCAATGAAATCTTGAATTGAATTCTTCTTTTCCAAAATTCCCACCTTTTGGGTAACTCAGACTGTTTTGATTTTGGCTCCGACATTACTGAGCTAAACTAAAATCTAGAGTTAAAACACTTCTGAACTCAGACAATTGAAATGCAAATCTAAACCCAGGTTCATAGTCAGTGGCTCCCATCATCAGAATACACTGTAATTAACAATAGCTGGGAGAGGAGGTTTCACCCCTAGGTCGCTTTATAAAAATGGACATACTTTTCCTCCTATTCTGCAAATGAGGAAACTGAGGCATAAGATGACTTATTTCAAGCCACTTACAGTGTGTAGCTCAACAGTCATTTTAGTAGGTCACACTCAGCCCACATAGGAGCCCTGTGTAGGCAATAAAGCCACAGCTTTTTACTCGAATTAGTACTGCAATGGCAGCCTGATTTACAGACTCCTCTGCTGCAGAGGTCAAAAATTAAGTCACTCTTCAGCTGTGGGGGCAGACCCACCACCTGTAATTAAAAGATTTCTTTGAAATATGTGTCAGACTTTACACATGGTGAAAAGTGCTTCTCACAATATGAGCTTTCCGGCTGTTGCACTGAACAACATACATGCAGCTAACCACTTCTCTGTTGGGTCCCAACAGCACCTATTCCTTTGCCAACATTTTACTGGCACTCCACCGAAATCAGTGTAGCGTGCAGCTCTGCCAGGTAGGGCCAGAAGCAGTTACGAGGTTGATAGACTCAATCCAACTTCAAACAACAACAGAAACCTCAGAGGTGAACCGAACGGATGGCTGTCATATGAGGAAAACAGATAGACTTTGTGATGATTTGACTAATTACAGAAGAGGTTGTCTCATGCAGATGATACTCTTCCCACCCTTCCTCCAAGACATACGCTGGCTAGAAGGGGAGTCATTGATCACGGCTTGACTGAGAGTCCTAAAACCCCTAATTCAGGGAAACAATCAAAGGTAACCAGGTCCCCAAGTCATCTAGCCCCTGTTGAAACCCCTGCATCAGCTCTCTGTTCTGGAAAGAGCTACCTTCAGAATTTCAGCTCCTGCTGGGAGAACATAAAACCATCGTGGCTGCCCCCCAACAGCTTTCTCTGCCTTCAGCAGGGACTTTTCCTGCAGTGAACGCCTCACCCACCACTTTCCAGGTGGATTAAGTTGTATGTAAAGTCTCACAGAGTGCTTTTTTGTGAGATTTCCAGGGCACCTCATCTCCAGCCAATTCAGAAATACCGCTAGCACAGCCAACTTGAGGCATTGGAGTATCTGCATTTTCAGTCCCAGGAGACAACAGGAAGTGAAGAGTTAAGCCAGAATGTAAAATAAATACATAAAAGTTAAGCAAATATTTTTGAACCTCTCCAACAGTTTTGGGTTTTGTTTGATTCAAAGTAATAATAATACTTAGCACTTACAGTGTACTTTGTAGTTTGAAAACACTATACAGACTTTAACTGTTTAGGTTTTAGGCAACAGTCTGGACATACTCGTTTGATCTGAGTCCGTTCTTCCATGCCTGGAGAGTATATCTGAGAAGTCAAAAGAGAGAAGCAGGAATATCCGTCATGTCTTCTGGGTTCTTCTTTCAATTTTTTCTGCTGAGTCTATTTGTAGGAAATCATTCCACCTCTTTTTACTTTAGTTTACCCAAGAGACATGTTTTCCAGACTCATTTGCAGGCCTTTGTAAGATTTAATTCCAATGACGCATCTAAGGTCCTCTCACAGTTACTATACAGATGTAGATGTTTCTCATTCTTCCTCACTTGCCTGGTGAGAATTAAAGCCTAAATTGTGAATGAAATATATACTGTTAGCTAAACAGTTCAAACCATACATGGTTACCTATATTGTGCTAATAGTAATCTCATCCACTGCATGAGGCAAAAGGGTTTTGAAAAGGTTATGGTAAAATATGTAAATAGATGAACTATATGCAAGAAAAAAATCTCTTGGGTCCCAGTATATGTCTACTGTGGCTTGAGTTCTCTTTCCAAGTCTTGTTTTCCCAAGAGTCAGCTTTAAACCTCACATGGTTACTGGACCAGTGTATGATCTAAAGACATATTTACAAGTTCAAACCACTTCAGGAGCTAATTATATTCTGGACACACTACAATATTTGGATGCCAAAATGTCCGTATTCTTTGAAATGAATGTTTAGTAGCATTCTTAAGAAGACCTCATTTCATAAACTCCAGTTACAACAAATTAACACATGTTGATCTTTTTATTTCCTCTTTTTTTTTTTTTTTTTTCTGAATTTGAAAGAGAGAAAAAAGATTAATCATTCTGCAATGGAAAACATTTTCTCATTAAAAAGTACATTTCAGCAGCTTTTCATCACACTGCCCTGCCACCTTCAGCGTTCTGTGAAAGGAACTGCTATGAAGGAGACAATGTTCCAGCAGCCAGTACAGCATGCAGAAGGGACACAAATGGCCATGGAAAAGCAAGCTGAGCTTTTCTCCATTTACTCTGGTGGGTGCAAGGAGAGAGGATCAGTTTAAGGGGTGCAGCAGTCATTGACCAAGGCTTCTTGCTCCTCAGTCAGTTTATTTATTCCTTCACCTTCACACTTCTCATGGAGCCAGCAAGTGGACAGGCTGAGTAGAGGTGGATATAGTTGGTGTTCCTGGACCTGGTCCTTGCCCTGTGCACTATACAGGGCTAAGCCAGCCACCGCTGCCTTGTTTCCCAGTCTTGTACCAGCAGGCAGGCAGCTGGGAAGCTTGTGAATCTCCGTGGATGCAAAGGTTGCTGGATGCTTTGCTGGATATGCTCAGGCTACAGTAGAACTAGCCCAAAGCCATCAGAGAAAGGAATCAAGGGCCATAGGGAATTCCTCGCTGATTTCAGCACGTATTTGTTCTGGTTCAAAGTATGAGACAAGACAGGAGACCAGAAAAAGTGAGAGCTCTGGTAAGAGCTGGTCATGTTCCCAAGGTGGGAGCTAATGGTGGAAAGAAGCACAGCTCTGGCATGACAGAGTGCATTGTGTCTCTCTGTGGTGCCACTCCAGCTGCAGGCAGCAGCTGGTGAAAAGGCAGGAAGCTTCTGGTAGGAGAAAGCTGGATTCCAAGCTGCTTTGTGTTCCCAGCACCTAGTGCAGCATGCCTCATTAATGAGAAGCTACAAGCAGTGGGTGACATGCCAGCCCCATATGCACATGTCAGAGCCACATCTGAGTGCAAACTATTTGCCATAGCTAGAATCAAGTTTTTCAAATTTTCCTTTTCACAACTGTTCATTTATCATTCCTATGATTTTTCTTGCTGCTTATTCTCCGTAGACTGCCACCTCTTTGATCTCTACATAAATACATGCAGCTCTTGAGCACACTGTTTACAGAGATTAAAAGGTATCCTAAACCTTACATGTACACACTGATAACCCCAAATCTGATTTGTGATTGAGCACCTGAAAATGGCTTTTACTCTCTGGAATTTTAAGGTTTACAACAACAAGCCAGATGTCTTAGACAGCACCAGCTTTCCCCTTTGAAAATAGCAAACACCAGCTTCCATGGTAAGGTCGGATCTCCAGCAGTGGTGCCTCTGAATACCAGAATGGCATTTGAGCCTGTGAATTTCACTGTGATTCACAGAGCTAGTTTTATCTTCTAGGAGAAGGATCAGTTTATGCATCATCCTGACAATGCAAGTATCTTGAGAGAGGTGTGTTGCACTCTTAAACTCTTCTCCAAACCACAGAAACCAGACCTTAAAACATAATGTGACATGGCACATAAAGTAACTTGAATGCTTTTAAGTCACTTTTGAATTTACAAAATTTCTGTATGTGTTCAAAACCTGACAGGCTGTATTGGTCACAGTTCTTTTCAGTAAGATGGCCTCATCTTTGCAAAAGGAAGGCATTGGAAATATTGGTGCTAATATCAAGATTATGAAACAAGTAAACACTGCATACAGTTAAATACATTAAGGCCAGTAATTTTCACTGCTTCTTGAATTTCTTGGTTCATTATATCTTCACAGACACCATCACTGATTCTCAACATTTTAATTCTAACTTAAAAATTGCATTCTGAACAGTGTTCTTGCCAGTAGAGCTTCATAACAATATAGACTGCAGTAAAACGAGAGAACAGCTTGTGTGTCTACACCAACACCAATAGCAAAACCACTCTAACTTACTAGACAACCTCATAAACATTCATAGATCCACTAATTATAAACTGCAGTTATTAGAGGCTATTTTTCTTGTGTACACTAACCGCAGGACAAGCCTGAAATAAATCTCACAGATTTAGGTAGATCATTCAGGGGAGAAAAAGCACTGTAAGACCAAGTCACAAAGATTTTTTTCTGTAGTACCTGTACTGGGATTTGGGCCTTCAGAGAACAACTACCTAGCGGTGCCCATGTTGACCCAGGGTTGCAGAAGCCTTTGATGTGCAGCGCATGGAGACTTTTAGGTGGAGTGGAATCTGTTACCTCATTGATGAGGTTAAGCTTGTACTACCACATCTATACTGAACACTGCGCTGCTTAGCTCAGCCCTTCTAAGGCAACATCATTTTCAAGGAGCCTGTGGTTGTTTTTAAAAAGCCACAAAAATGTAAAGAATCTTCCCTGTACACATTTCTTCCTGCAACCTCTAGATAGGTAGTGAAATTATGGCAATGAAAGCACAGGAAAGATCTTATCTGCTACACAATTACTTTTAGGAATAAGATGCCACAATGCACTGATCTAAATAATGCAGAACACATACACTGATGGAGTGTGCTGTGCAGAGTGAGTTCACAGAGAATTGCATAAAATCCTTGAACAGACATACACTGAATAAAGACAGGCTATTTATGGCCTGAATCAGTACATGAGGTTACCATACAGTAAGTCACAAGTGCCTGGAAATTCACCTCACCAAGAAGAGATACTATGATAACATTTAACAGGTTATTTTTTTTCCACCTGGCACTTGACACCTTAGTCTTTTTCAAGTGTCTGACCACCTCAATGTGCTTCGGAAACCTCTCTGCCAATCCCAACAAGGCTTGAGAAGATCACAAGAGTTTTCACATACTTGGCTGCCCCAACTTATTAAACAGTCTCCTTATAGGATGTTTTTATTTTTCAGCCTATATCCCAAAAATCTGATGTTCTTGGACAAGGAAATGTGATTGCGGGTGGGCTCAGGAGTTTCTGCCCTCTATGTTTTCCTACCTGGTCTAGGGAAAGTTTTTTAGATTGGAAAGAGGCTTCTCCCAGACTTCTCTGGGAGCTGATTTTCAGAGCCCTAACTCACATTGATTGGCTCTTAACCACATGTATAGCCAGTCCTTCAACTGATAAAAGTGGGTAGAGTGCCACGGTTTTGTCCCTTCACACTGTTTAGGACAATTCATGTCATCAAGGGCTGCAAAATCAAGACAAACATTTTACAGCTGTAATGTATGGATCATGCACCAAACTATCCAAGGGAGAGCTATAGATCTTTAGAAGCACACTTTGTATTGAAAACGTCTACATCGATCCAATGCTAAGTTTGAAAAAAAGAACTCCTCCTGTCCCACAAAAACTCACACTTTTCTCACTCCACCTTATTTTCAAGGGAAGCCAAGACACAGTGAGGCTTTGTACTGTGTTGAAGGTCAGAAGAACCAGACACTCATTCCTGGTAATGCCTTGACTGAGAAGATTTATAGAAAATCCATGCAGCCCTGCTAGTCTTGAAGACTGGCTTAGAAAGTCAGAGTAGGGTACATTTGCCTTGAACCAGGGTTTTTGACTCAGTAGTATTAACCTAAAGGGAAAAAAGGCACTTCCAGAACCTGATTTAAATCCTTCTGAGATAGATTATGAAGTTGGCCAAGCCCTCACAGAGGCTGTATCTCTTCACAAAGTGGTAGATAGATGCAGGAAACTACCCTGTGGGTCATGTTAAGGTAACACCGGACATGTTAAGGTAAATGAATTTCAACAGAAGAGACTTTCCTGAAGATACCCAAGGCCTCTGCTTTAAAACAATTATAATATTGCAAAAGTTCATACAAGAGAGACATGGAGCTTCTGAAGCAGGTTCACCATAGGGTGACAAAGATAATTAAGGGACTGGACCATCTCTCTTACAAGGAATGGCTGAGGGAGCTGGGCATGTTCAGCCTTGAGAGGAAACGACTGAGACAGGACCTCATCAGTGTCAGTAAGTATCTGAAGGAAGGGTGTCAATGAAGGACCCAGGCTCTTCTTGGTGGTGCCAAGCATCAGAACAAGGAGCAATGAGCAGAAACTGCTGCACAGGAAGTTCCACCAGAATATGAGGTAGAACTTCTTTACTGTCCAGGTGACTGAGCACTAGAACAGATTGCCCAGAGAGGGTGTGGAGTGTCCCTCACTGGGGACATTCAAGAACCATCTGGACACAATCCTGTGCCGTGTGCTCTAGGATGACCCTGTTTGAGCAGGGAGGTTGGACCAGATGACCCACTGTGGTCCCTTCCAATATGACCCATCCTGTGATTCTGTGAAAAGTTAAAAAAATATTTATCTTCTAAATTACCAAGAAGTGATGAATCCTAGAGCTTTCCTAAATGATGTTTCCAACCTAGTCTCTTTAACCCACACACCTCCTGTTTTTCTGGAGTCAGCTGTGGATGAAAGACAATGAGTCTAAGGACTGATGACTGCTGAATCCCTACAAGTATGGGATGGTCTGTGGAGTTCCAGCTTTGTTTCTGTAGCTGTTTTCTTTTCAGGAAGCTGTCTTAGTTTCTTTGCAGCCTACTTTAGTCTTGTGTTCTTGCTTGGCTCCACTACTCAGCATGTTTGAAGGTCAGAGGCAGTACTATCCCTGCTCAAGCTATCAGTCTCTGTTGCCATCCATCTGTCTAGGAGACTTAATGGTCTAGACCATGGTGGCCTCTATTCTAGCTATTCCTCACTGTTGCCTTCAAACAGAAACAAAGTACAGGAGTGAGAGCAGTAGTGACAGGTAGCTCTATATGTCTTGCTACTGCTTTACATCCATGTGCACCTACTTCTGAACTCTACAGCAGTTTGTACTATGAGTCTGGGCATCTCAGAAGAAGAAAAATGCACAGTTCAGTGCTTTAGGTAGGTAGCTAAAGAAATATCAGTGATGCTGCTGCATGGCCTTACATTACTGGTCAATCCCCCAATACGACCTGTTCTGGCCAATACCAAGTTGTCATCTTGGTTCACTCCTGCTGAATCCTTCCCAGCAATATAACAAACCTGAAGAGCCTATCATCTCAGGACTCATGGGTAGATTTCTTCTTAGTAATACCTATTATTTGAGCCAGACTGGAAGAGTCGGGTGGGCCCTTTCATAAAACCTCCAAGGCTGGTGAACACCCCTGTGGGATTTGATCTTGCTGTGTCATTGTTTGTCCACCAGAAGGGAGAATTGTTATTGAGCAAGTGATCTTGAAGGTACTGTGCACGTCAGAGATGGAGCGCTGCCAACTCTTCTAACTCATCTATATTGATCCTAATTCATATCGGTGGGATATATTCATCTAGAGAATGCCTGACTGTCAGCAAAATGGGCAACTCTTCTTTCCAGCATTTGTCTTCCTGCAAAGATTAAGGACCTGGTCTCTAACTCTTTCTGTCATGAAGAACTTGCCCCTTTAATGTGGGTCCAAAATCACTGCAACTGAACATATGCTTCCCAGATGGACCTAATTAATACTGCGTGGCAGCATTTGGGGGTGAATAAACAGTGAAAAAGGAAACTTGCTTAGTGGGAGATCTATGGAAAGAGCTGCAGAGAACCGAGAACTGGGAGACCACTAGAGTGATCAGCCGGTGTCTTCTCATTGAGAGACACGAAGTGTGAAGTGCTTGTGGACTGAGGCCTTCCCATTACAGAGTCAAGCTTGATGGCCGAAGGACATGGAGAACAATAGAATCAGAGCAAAAACAAAATCTCATGTGTGTCCATAAAGAAACAACTCTGAAACACTGCAAGTGAGACATTCCCGTGGGGAAGGACAAGGGAGTAGATAAAGGGGCTGTTCATGAGTGCAGATTATGAGCTATGGAAATTGCAGAAGAATACATGACTGCAATACTTGTCATGTTTGTAATACCTCTGTTTGTAATGGAGCTAATTCATTTTCAACCATTTCCATGGCTGATTAATGCTGTTTCAGTTTTCTCTCCTTGGAGAGTCATGTCTTCCTAAAGGGTAATATTATAAAATTCTCAAAGGAGTAAGTAACTAGATTTTCCTTACTGGCTGTTAAACAGTTGCTCCATCTCTTTCCTCAGACAGACCACCTTATTCCTTGGTGCACTCACATCAGGACCCACTTTTTGACAGGCAGGAGCTGAGGATCTAAAAGGTTGGAAACAAGTGTTGGAAAGGATTGGTGAGTGTGAAGGAGAGTTAGGTTGACAATAAACAGAATGTCATTTGAAATTGCCAATGTGAGCATGAAGGACAGGAGCAGCTGCAACATCATAGTTGTAAATTTTTGGGACCAGTGATTGCTTTTGGCCATGGATACAGCACCTGGAAAAATGGGACTGCATTAGGGTTTCTTGGAAATCCTGTCATGCCAGTAATGAACAAGTGTGTACTTCTCCAGACAACTGGTTGGCCATCATCTCCCAAAGCAAGCCCGTAACTCAGCTCCTGAACACACTTTTAGTTCTAATTTACAGGTCTTCTGAAATCCAGTAGGAAAAGTGACATCATGGTTGTGAAACTAGGACTGGGTTTCATAAAAAGACAGTGTTGCAAACCAGGATTTTTTTGTAGTCTTGAAAAACCCCAAGAGTTGTATGTTACTGACGCAGTTTCATAGCCATTGCCATTTCATTGAAAAACTTTTGTTAGAAAACCTATAATCTGCTACAGCAAGATGCATTGACTCCCCAAAGAACAATGACCAATTCAGCTCTTTTCATTCAGCCTGGATTAAAAACTGAAGACCTCAGGTTGACCAAACTGAAAGTGATTTGTGTTCTTGGTCTCATCCTTCAAAAGGTCACTGTCAACACAGTAGAAGGAGTAACACAGTAGTGTTGACAACTTGGTAAGTGTGCACAAAGAAATCTGAAGACTGGAAATGAAAGTTCTCCTTGGCTGAGGAATGAGTCTTCCAGAGGCTGTTCAGGCAGCTTCGTGGGTCTCTGAGCAGAAAGATGGGATTCGGGTAGGGCTTTGTGTGTCTCTACTGGGTCAAGAAATAGTTTTAGGGTAAAGTATTGAGAGAGAAAAGCAAGTGCAAACACAGTTGTCACAAAACAACCACAGCATTTCAGGCAAATCAAACATTAAAATGGGGAAGAGGGCAAAGTTGGCAAATGTATCAAGTACTTCCACACAGGAGAAAGGCTTGCTTTTAACTTTTTCCTTTTTTTTTAAAGTATTTTGCTTTCCGTCAAATCATGCAATTTAACCAAACATCTACAGGTATTTTGTGAGACAACACTGTAGGTTTGTCTGTGTAAGAGCTCTAACACTGTGTCCTTCACATTTTTCTCTCTCTCCCCAGCATTCTCCTTCTCCAGTTCTGAGTGCGTTCCAGAGTCTGACTCCAGTCCCCAGATCCAAGGATGGGATGTTTTTCTCAGGGAAGACTCCCTTAGACCTCTGAGCTGCAACAGTTCCAGGAATGTGGCTGTGGGAGAGTAAAGCCCCAGAAGAAATATGAAGTTCATTTTTTAGCTAAAATTATGATTTATGAAGAACAGCTGAACAGACTATGAGAGGTTTAATTTAAATAGATTTGAAGGCCACAATGATTTAGTAGAACTGTATGTGCCTACTCTTTTGTGAGACTCATACATTACATATGTAAATATCAGGCTCCTTTTCCTACTGTGTCTGTGTCTAGGCTTACATGTGATAAACACCCACTTTCAGCACTTCATATACAAGGGCATTTTTTTTGTCAGAAAACCCCTTGAGGACTGGGGGATGGAGAAGTTTAGTGAACACAAGCATGCTCAGGAAAGCTTGGGACCAAACAGGCGGAGGTCAGGCCTCAGGGTTACCACGTCTCAATGTCAGTGCCTCAGTTGCTCCCTCTGCCCCTCATTCCTCTACAAGAGTGGCTGCTCTTCCTCAGCCAGAGCTTCATCCTGCGTTTCTATGTTATCGCCACGAGTGTCAGCTCATCTCCAGGAGTCCCATGGCTGCACCACAGGATGGTGAGGGGCAGGCTGGGGTCTTGCCCGGGCCACTGGAAAGCTCAGCAGTTGGCCCTGTGGCTGGTGGACCCTGCCACCAGGAGTGCTTTGGCATTACTGCCCTCACTACAACTTAGACAAAGAACCCAGCTGAGCTCCTGGCACAGAAACGAGTATTAACACACAGAGAAGAGATGATGTTCTTCAGAGAAACAGGTGGAAATACTAACTTAAATAGTCACAGAAGAGTCAGTGAGTCCATTCAAGCATAACTGTCAGTCTCTGTCTGGTCAAACTACTGCTTTGCCATGGACAACTTCACCCAGCCAAATACAATTCTTCCCAAAAGGCAGGTTACACACTTGGACCTGCCCCTATTTAATTCCACACAGAGCCTTCCCTCCTGCACCAAGTCTGTCAGGGACAGCTATTTAAAATTTTAATAATGAATTTAGTTCTTACCTCTGACTAAACCATGCAGAAAGGGGATAACTTGGAACCATTTTCATTACTGTGAGGTTTTTATTTGGGCTGGTGCACTAGATGTGGGGATTTTAAGGATATTTTCTCTGTCTAAGCCTCCCATTACCATGGCTGAAACAGTTAATCAACTCTGACATATTTTCCTTGGCAAAATACCTTTAAAATAGGTAGGAGCCCTATCTTCAGTTTTGGAGGTCAGAGAAATGTGAGATCAATTTATGAATGTGTTTGACTCCCTGAAGGTATCAGGTGGGATTTTCAAGAGCATTCGCAGGTGTCAAAATGGGCTATTAGAAGTCAGTTGTAGCTTGAAGTTTGCAAATTTCCTCTGAAATCTGGTTTAAAGTGTGCTTAAGAATCCTCTATGACACTTCAACGTGTATGGATGAACCAGAAACTGAGTACTGCTTTTTTACATCTCACCATGGCTAGGCTTCGCGAA
>VWZG01007997.1:64332-79737 GCA_013396735.1 Grallaria varia | reverse complement strand
TCTCTACAGGGCTTTGCAAATGTAGATGAATCCTTCGAGCCAGTGGATTCTTTAGGTGAGGCGCAGCGTTTGCTGAACTGGCCCCACCCTTTAGTCCTAAAGTTCGTCTGCCAGGGCCTAGCAAGCTTGGACGGTGGCAGTGAAGTCCTCAGGATGTAGGTTTAGTTAGAGTATCCTTCTCATAGATGGATGGCCTTGCAGGGCTAAGCGAGCTCCATCTGCCCGGGTTTGGAGTTAGAGTTGTCCTTCTCCTAGGATGGTTGCCGGGAGGCTGGTGAGCCCATCCTGCCCATGGACACACTTTGTCTGACCCTTCAGCTGAGACCTGACTACTGGACCACCGCCAGCATAGCTCACAACCTCATGAGGGTACGCAAGCTTCTCCCCCACGACAAGGGGGTGTCCATGGAGAAGATGATTAAATTACTTCAGTAAATATATGATTAAGTTACTTGAAGGGTCAGGGACAGTGATGTGGAAAGTATCTAACCAGTGCAATTCAACATGCTGTTTTTTTAGAGGAAAAATATTGGGCTAGATGAATCTTTTCTTGGTCTCATTTCTTTGTTTCTATATTCTTATGAAGTATGTGCTACTCTGCATTTAAATACATAATTGCAGAAAATTTCGGCTGTGCTCTAATGTAAATGTTGCATGCCTTTGAGCAAAATAGCAGTTTGCTAGTGAGTACAGACTAGCGTATGCCCCAAATCCACTGCCTTCTTAAAAAGCTAATCTAGTAATTATGATGTGCTGTTTGAAATATATGGACTGTCACATTACCCATTCAACCAAAGACAAGAAAATGAAACAACAGTATAAGTCTACCTCACACTTCACTTTAATTTTTCTTATCTCAGGAGAGGGAGATTTTTCATACTGTTCTTTTTTCCCCCCGGCCTTGAAAAAACTTTAGTCAAAAAAAAAAAAAAAAAAAAAAAAAAAAGTGTAAGAATCAAACAGGCATAACTCTCATTGAACCTCACAAATAGTTTTGAAATCTTAAGAAAATCTCACTCAATATCAGTTTTCATTACTAGCTCATGGTCTACTGTATTTTTCAAAAAGGTATGTTGAGGTTCATAAACATTTTAAAATTCTTGACCCTAACTTAGAGTGTAGGTTTTTTTGGGTTCTTTTTGCTAGAAAATGTGATTACTTCCAAAATAGAAGGCCTATCAACCCCTGCTTCTGAGCATTTAAATTGCTTTTTGTCTCCTATTTTTTTCTGTCCTCTGTGAACGGGAAAAGACACAGCATTTAACATCCTACCAACACTGACAACTGCTGTAAGCTCTAGAAGGATTCAGTGCAAGTCACTGGGGACAAGCAGCATTTCAAGCCTACATAACATGTTGAGAAGTATGCCAAAATAAGGTATAGCTGTGTGTTTCATGGCTAGTTGCTCTAACGTGTGTGTGTATGCATCAGAGAGACAAAAGGACAGGTGATTTGTAGCCTGGAAATGTTTTATTAATTGGGAAATTTTTATCAGTACTGAGGAAATGACTTAGTATATAAATGCACATTTTTTCATGATCCAGGTTTTTTGTATCTTCTAAGAAACTACTTATAGCAATCATCAATATTAGAGCAACATTTTCTTCCTTCATTTACTTTCTAATAATCATAGAACATTCATCAAGTCCAAACCTTCCTACTGATCATTAATTTATTGTTATTTTTTTTAAAGATTACAATTAAAACTGTGATTACATAGCTAAATCAGTCATCTTTAGGACCCAGAAGGCATATTTTTCAGTAACTGACTACTTCATTGATTTCTGTTTGACAAGTGCAGGTAGAATTCTGGTTCAGAAGAATATGTCTGCCTGAGAGAAATGCATAAACTGGTTTACTGAATAAATTCCTCAAAAAAAGAAAGCATTGTGACTCCTCAAAAGAACATATTTTTACCACAGATGAGGTATCAGATGTTTTAAGTAACAAAAATGTATTTGAGTAGCTAGTATGTACAAAATAGCGTAAAGCTACATTATTGTGTCGCTGTCTTCAACACCATCTACTTTTGCCCTAGATGTTCATTGATCTGGCAACAGACCAGCTAATCTGTTACAGCTGCTGTGAAAAGTATATGGTGTCCTATATAATTAATTGCATCTCCCCCCTTTTCTTTCACCCTTATGGCAAGAAGACTAATGATGCCCTGTTTTCCCAGAGTTATCATCTGCAGTTTTGTCAAGGATAGATTGCACGTAAATGTTATTGTCAAATACCACAGAAATAAATAACAAGTTAATTGCAGAGATATCATATCCTGAAGTTAAATATTTGTTAAAAAGGTGGGGGTAAATATGCTTTTTGAGACCTGGTTCATTAATTAAAAAATGACCCTAATAAACCAGGGGGCCAAGTCTGCATTAGTTATTCTGACAGGAATGAAAATTTGGGAACATCGCAAGCAGAGACTATTTCTTCGTACTGAGGAGCTAATATGAGGATCAAAATCTCATTTAATGTAAAGATTTTTATTATGGAAGTGTTAGTCTCTTTAATAAAAAAAAACCCCAAACTCTTCAGACTTTCTAACAGATATACAATTGCTTGTTTAAAACAACAAGCTAAAATGTGTTATTAAAGGTCTCAACTGACTCTGGGTGTTTGCCTGTTGTTCTTTTTTAAATTTTTTGCTATGCTCATGTAAGGTTCCTGGTTATATCTTTCCCACAGGCTCACTTTGAATAGACTGTGGTAGAGTTTTGTGTTTTTGTGAGGCAGATATAAATAATTCTTGTTGTTCCCATTTAGTAAAACCGTTATTGGTATCAGGTAGGACGCTAGAATGTGAATGAAAGTTGATTTTTTGCTGTTCACTGTCAGTTTATCAGCTTGTTATTACAGCAGTAGATAGTGATTACATTTGCTGATATATTTTAAAATAATTGTGTTAGAAGTTTTTTTCTGGACTCAAAAGGAATGATCCTCATTTTTAAGTATTACACATAGTTTCTGTGATTATGAAGTGAAATATTGTAATGAAATTTAGATATCAATGTGAGAAACTCCTTTGAAAATATTAATCTTTAAATGACAATTCATAACAAAATTTTACAAAATCATTAGTATTATTGGTAATAAATAGTCAAAGTTATGGAATTTGAAACCCCGAGGAGACTCAATTTAATGTCATAATTTTTAATTCAAATTACTTTCACTAATTTATTTTAAATGTATGTATTGATTAAAAAGTACAATATTCTTATGAAAAGTAATGAAATAACATTGAAGTTTTTAGTGTCTCTGTATTTTAAACTGGAAAAGAATTAGCTATGTCCAGGGGAAAAGAGATTGTATTTTGCTGCATAATATTTTAGAATTGAAGGATGGAAAATATATGGAATGTCAAAACTCCCGCCCCAAACTACTTGAAAAATAATATTAGTTAATGTTAATTTAATTAAAATTATGATTACTTGATTCTTGAGAACCCTTTCAGTGGGAGAAGGTCCAGCACATTTTGGCCTAAGACTTCCAGTATACTTCAGTGAATGCTAGACCAGAGGTTCTGTGGCTGGGTCGAGTATCTGCTGCATCTGGGCTTTGGTGATCATCTGTTTCTTATTTGATGAGGAGGTAAGATTAAGTAATGTCTCAGTCTCCCTTCTTTGCGCACCTCCTCTTCTTCTCTTTAAAGGGGAATATGTAAGGCACTGCAGGGGCTCAGGTAATGAGACCATTACATACAGATCATTACAACCTGGGGACTGCACATCATCTTTTCATCTCCCAGTGACTACTTTAAGAGGCCACAGACATTGTCTTCTGATGAGAGTTTAAAACCACTTCTTTACAGCAGAGCTTTCCACTCATCTTGATAATTTCCTAGGGATGAGGTCAGTCCTAAAGAAAATAAAGCTCAGACATTGCCAAAGAAAAGGGGTCAGTATTCAAGAAAAACCTTCATTGCTCTAGAGTAAGAAAGCTGACACCCCCCACTTCAGCCACTCTGAATCTTCTTTCAGGGCAACCACTGTGTCCAAGGACCAAAGAACACTTCAGACACGTTTGAACAACCCTTCTGTTTGTCTGCAAGCTCTGGTCTGTCTTAGTACACCAGAAGTCCTTCAGACTTTCTATGCTGACCAATATAAATGTTAGCAATATTAGAATATCATACACTGGCAGGTTCTCAGATGTTGTAGCAGAAATAAAGAATGGCTGCAGCTAAAGCTGTCTTTACTCATGAGCTAAAAGATGATTCATTAAAAGATGATTCCTGCTACCATTTTGTTACCTTTCTGTACCTTTTATTAGTCTACCTCTGACAGTGAATATTAGGATGTAGAAAGTGTGCTTCTCAGTTGTATATCATACTCTGTTTCTGCTAAAGAGGTCTTTTCTATTGCAATGTTTCAATTATACATATTTTACTTTCCTCCTCCACGCAAGGTGGAGAAGCCTTCTCATGTATCTCACAGCTGGCTTAATCCAAAGTTGCTAATTTTTCAAGTATTTAGTATGCTAAAATATACCACACCCTATACAAAATCTCCACCATTCCCAGGACTGTACCAATATAACTTCTACATGGTGTTACAGACTTTAATTTCAATAAAAACCCCCAAATGAAAATAGAGAAATAACTCTAGTATTTAAATTCTTTGAGAATGCCATATATTGAAGAGAGAAGAGTTTAGGATTTAATTTTTTCCTCTGATTTCTTTTTCAAACCTAGCCTTTTTTATATACTTACATCATCATGGCAACTAAATTATTATCAACAGATTGAAAAATGCATTCAGAAAACTTTCAAGAAGTAAATTGTTCCACCTTTTTCAACAAATTGAGTCAATTTCAGCAATATTTACATATAAAACCGAAAATATTACCTTGCTTTTATGGTACTCTTTTTAGAAGCAATCTGAAAAATTTCCCAGCCAAAGCAGATGTATATTCATGGTGACCTATTCAGAGCATAAAATGAGTCCTGAAAAACTCAAGTTTAGTTGATACCACTCTGAAGAACACATAGAACTGGGCATAATCCTCACATGACATGATTTTTTGCACCAGTAAGTAGTCATACTAAGCCACTGAGAAATCCTTTAATTATTGGATGCATACTTTTTTTGTTTTCTATTATAAAAACATTTAATAAAATAATGCAGGTGTTTTTTTCAGAACAAAAGTATCTCTTTTCTAAAAAAAAAAAATCATAGGATTCTTTTATATTTTCTCCTTTTTCAATAGGTATTGGAAAATGTTTTTTTGCTCTATTTTTTTAACTTAAGAAAACCCAAACAGTTCTGTTAAATTTTTGTATAAGCACTTAAAGAAGGAATAAGTAAATTTTAGTTGGGTCTTGACTGGAAAATTGTTCTTTTTCATTGAGTACCTGAGTTACCCCATGTGAGTTCTGCAATTTAAATATAGTTATACAAGAGCACAGTGTGTTTCCTAAACTAGACAAGACACATTAGTAAAGTGTGTAGTAGGCACCACTAAATGCTATAGCAGGATGAGATAAACCAATATCTAGCTATTTTCACAATACTTCACACAGTATTGTCACAATTTATCTCCAGAGTCTAACACTTGTTTTAGAGCAGCTATTCAATAAGTCTTTCTGTTGTTATACTATTTGCAATTAACAATATGTTCAGCCATTCAGGTCAAGCAATTAAGGCTCTTTTTCAGCCAAGATGAAAGACAAAGACAGGCTTACTGCTTCCATATCCCTATGTACATATTGCGTCAATATTAAGTCCAGAACTCAAAATCATATTTTTTTTTTTTTTCCATTCTAAGCAAGACTTTCTCCATTTCTATGGTTCTCGCATGTTCTCATTCTCATTTCACATTCTTTGTGGCACTGGATATACAATATTTCTTTGTTGGCCCAGGATGAAATTCTGAATTATCACAGACCTTCTTCTTACTCTTACGAAAATTTTTCTATTTTATTCTAGCTATTAGGAAAGTGTACAGTCACCTGGAAGTACAGACTGACAAATTATTGTCACCATTTAGTGTCTATGCATTGGCTAAATTCATGTAGAAAATGTCTTGTCACACTGTGTTCTTGTAGCTGATGGAATAAATTACAACCTGCTGAAAACCAAGGAGAAAGGACATAAAATTGACAGCAAAAATTATCATATCTCTGCCTTTTCCTTTGTCATAACTAAACCATATATAATTGCCACATTAGGATGTTCAGCTTCTTTCAGATGTGTTGAAGTGTCATGGCAACACTTCAACACCTTAAGATATCAGAAGTGAAAGTCCTGAAATTAGCAATAAGACAGGTAGAAAGGCAATGATAGCTAAAGTGTAGCTGAGGGAGGCTGATGATTACCTAGTTCAATTTTCTGATGCCAGGGCCACCTTAGGGGCATTTATTAATGCCAACAAAGTTATCATGGAAGTCAGTAAATTCCTCTGTGTTTGACAAAATAAATGTTTAAAGACCGTTGAAAGTCTAAGTTAGAAGTGGTGGAATTTCTATTTATTCATACCTGTGTATGAGCATGACCAAAAAAATAAAATAAGGAATCTGAATAAATTATGTCATAGCCGTTTTCTAAACATTTGTAGTTATCTAACTGGAGAAAATAAAATTAAAAAGTAGCTTAAGGGAGTATAATCCTTAGTCTGCCACCAGCATCAGCCAGTCATAACTACAGATTCATAACCTGTCTTCTCTTCCCACTACCCAACACTTACTTCATCAATTAAACATTTCCACAGCTTCTTTCACATTCAGCCAGCTGCTTTTATACTGCGCCCTAGTGGTGAGGTCTTACGCTACATCCATCTGTCTTTCTCACTTATATTCTCAATAATATTGATAATAAGAGAGCAGCAATGTCCTGAATTTCAATTTTGGTAACCATCTTGCTGGTCTTTTGGTTACCAGATGTGCATACTTCATACCAAGTCTCATTCACTCTCTTTAGCTGTATATTGAAAAAATGCTGATGAAATTTGTGTAAATAATTCATCTCCTGTAATGTAATGAATTTTCTTCTGCAGTTATGAACATTGAGATTTTAGTTAGTTTCCCATCTTGGTTAAATAAGTGCAAATTTCCTGAAGGATAATAAAAATTATATCAGGCTACCTTGACTGCATGATGACCATCTGTCATTAAACAATAATTTTTGTTTTTGTTGAACTTGGCAGGCTTTTTTCAAACGTACTAGCTATTTATTTTCCCCTTTGTCAGATTGCATTATTGTAATAAAATACTAGTTGTAGGATAGCATAGTGGATTGAACACAGCTGGATGCCAGGTACTGACCAAAGCCGTTCTTTCACTCCCCTCTGCAGCTGGACAGGGGAGAGGAAATACAGCAAAGTGTTCATGAGTTGAAATATGGACCAGGAGAGACCACTAAGCAATTACCATCCTGGGGAAAACAGACTGCACTTGGGAATATTAATTGAATTTATTAACAACAGAATCAGAGCAGGATAATGAGAAGTAAAATAAATCATAAAAATACCTTTCATCCACCTCTCTCTCCTTCCCAAGCTCTACCTCCTCCCCTCCAGTGGCACAGGGAGACACAAATGGGTGTTATGGTCAGTTCATCACAGGTTGTTTCTGCCACTGCTCAGTAAAAGCATTCCTTCCCCTGCTCCAACATGGAGTCCCTCCATGAACTTCTCCAATGTGAACCTGTCCCACAGGCAACAGTTCTTCACAAACTGTTCCTATATGGGTCACTTTTTTTATTTTCACAGGGTGCAGTCCTTCAGGCACAAGCTGCTCTGGTGTGCGTCTCCCACATGGTCACATGTCCTGCCAGCAAACATTCTTCAGCATGGGCTCCTCTTTCCACGATGCTCCCTGCCAGAAGCCTGCTCCAGCGTGGGTTTTCCAGAGGTTCACAGCCTCTTGCAGGCATCCACCTGCTCAGGTGTGGGTCTCCTCCACAGCCTGCAGGTGAATCTCTGCTCTCCTGTTGACCTCCATGGGCTAAAGGGGCACAACTACCTGACCATGGTTTTCACCATCGGCTGAAGGAGAATCTCCATTCCAGTCTCTGGAGCACCTCCTTCCCCTCCTCCACTGACCTTGGTGTCTGCAGAGTTGTTCCTCTCACATATTCTCACTCATCTTTTCTCTGACTTCAATTACATCTGCCTTATAACTTTTTTCATCTTAAATACGTTATCACAGAGGTGCTACTATCATTTCTGATTGGCTTGGCCTTGACCAGTGGCAGGTCCATCCTCGGGCCAGCTGCCATTGGCTCTGTGGGACATAGGGTAAGCTTCTGGTACCTTCTCACAGAAGCCACTCCTGTAGCCCCCCTACTACCAAAACCTGGTCATGCAAACGCAACACAAAACTTAAAAGGCAGAGAGGAGAAGATGGCAGTTCACCTTTGGACTGATTCCTGGCACTAAAAATTATGCCATATTGTAAAGATAAGTAAAGTATAAAGAATGAAAATTAGATATTTTAATAGGAACTTGAAAGAATTGTTAATACCAGGTAGTATTGCCACCTAAAATTTATATTTCACCAGTTAAATTACAAAAATATAATCTATTGTTTATTCTGTACACCTGGTGTCCTGGATTGAATTCACTAATTTCTGATGAAAAATAAAAAAGGAGGGGAACTAAGTAGGAAAATTGTGTGTGGATTAATGGAAAGAATTTGTAATATAAGATGCATTAAAAAAGAAGGAAAATAAGACAAAAAAGGAAGAAATATAATGATGCTAAGACAAAGTGGCAAAACAAAGTGGGATCTGAAAAGGCTGACATTTGCAGAAATAAAATTATGGAGGGTGTGATTTCATTATCTAACCTTTTTTTGGCAGATGACAAAAACCGCTGTCAGATCAGAAGACCCACTGCTGAAATAAAAAAGCCCCAGGGTATGACAGAAAATCAAAATCCAGCTAAACAAGAGATGAAATATTGTAGGTGTTTGTGTGTAATTACGATGCAGTAATCATCTGCTCTGTCTTCCAGACTTGCCTCTAATGGCAGTTCTCAGTTTCCACACTACACACTTAGCTTGTGCCTCAGGCATGAAATTCCTACTTAGTGGCACTTATTCGGTGAATTTACCTTTCTTTGATATGTATGATGCTTTAGGTTCTCTGAAGCCAATATTCTATTTTACTAATAGTTTGAATGCCATGTATTGATAAAATACTACCATACGCATCATTATTTTTCTGGTTTTGTCCAGATATATCAGTATAACAGATGAACCATTGGGAACCAACAAGAATATTAAATTAATGATACAGATAATATGGTGATATTAATACCTTACTTCCTTGTTTGGATTTTTTAATCCTAAAATTGGTAATACTTTGGTTGCGTTAGGCAGAATTAACTCAGAATTTCTAGGGAAGCATTACAGATTATTTTCAGAAGAGCAATTCTTTCCAACTAAATGTGGACAGGCTCACAAAACATGAGACGTAAGAATGTTGCTAATAGTAATTACCACTGAATTGAAGAACCTTTCCTTCTCTGCTGCGTTGTAGAACTCAATTGTCCTTTCAGTATGTGAACACCTAGAATGGAAGAAGAAATATCTGTGAAATATCCCTGATTTGAATAAATTTATAGTGCAAGTGTTTCTGCGCTTCTACCTGTACTTATATCTCTTCCATCAAAGGACAGATGTAGGCTCCTATGATCTGCAATTATAGGACAGGAGAAAGGCAAAGATGAGGACAAATCATTAACCCAGAATTCTTTCTGTTAAATCAGTCTTGCTGGCTACTAACGGCTCCATAGAAGCACTGCTTGAACTACAATTATTCTGTTGCTGTGTGTGCAAATTCTTCATTAACTTCATATTTTTAACAGCCTGATATGACTGCAAATTTCCCATCTCAGAAGCTTAAAACTTGTAACATGCAAAATTGATACCACACAAGTATTTTGAAAAATATTAACATTTTGCAGTGTGGGCTCACATTAGGGAAACCAGAATGACTTGAACTGAGACCAGGTTAATTAAACATGAGGTCATCTAAGTTATCAAATGCTCTATCAAGGCAAACTGCAGAAGAAAACTATTTTTTTTTTTTTTGTGGGATATGACTAGAAACCTATTTGCAAAGACATTAAGGAACCAGAAGAATATTCTTTAGCATGTATCACAGTGAGACATCTGTATCAGTGGATAAGATGCTGGAAAGCAGTGCCATGGAAAGGAACCTGGGGGTCCTGGTTGACAGCAACTTGAATCTGAGTCAACAGTGCCCTGGAAGCTGGGAGGGCCAACCCTGTCCTGGGGGGGCGTCAGGCAAAACACCGCCAGCCGGTCGAAGGAGGGGGTTGTCCCACTCTGCTCTGCTCTGGGGCGGCCTCACCTGGAATATTGTGTGCAGTTTTGGGTGCCACAGTATAAGAAAGTTATTAAGTTATTACAGAGCGTCCGAAGGAGGGCAATGAAGATGGTGAAGGACCTTGAGGGGAAGTCGTATGAGGAGTGACTGAGGTCACTTAGTGTGTTCACCTGAAGAAGAGAAAATGGAGGGGAGACCTCACAGCAGTTACAGCTTCCTTGTGAGGGAAAGAGGAGGGGCAGGCACTGATCACTTCTCTGTCGTGATGGAGCCAGAGGGAATGGCCCGAAGTTGTGTCAAGGAGGTTTAGGTTGCATATTAGAAAAAATACTTTACCCAGAGGGTGTTTGGGCGCTGGAACAGGCTCCTCAGGCCAGTGGTCACAGCACCAGAGTTAAGAAGTACTTGGATGATACTCTCAGGTACGTGTTGTGACTCTTGGGAATGCTCCTGTGCAGGACTAAGGACTCAATGATCTTTATGGGTCCCTTCCAACTAAGGATATTCTGTGATTCTGTAAGCTATACATCTTTTAGGTAGAAAATAAGGAATTTTGGCTGCTGACAGTTGCATAAAGCACTTTTTGAACTTTCAAATTGTTCTTTTTTAACATTTTTGTTCTTGGAGCACCTAGGAGAGATAGTATTGTTCAAAACCCAGTGAGAATTAATGGACATTTTTTATGTGTAGAGAGATCAAAATAGCTGCCTAAAGTCTTGTTCTGATAGGTTCTGCAAGAAAAAAGAAACAAGTACATTTCTCCTATATTTTAAAATCATTTGTTTACATATAAAAGGATTTAAATTTCTACTCACTGTTTTTATTATTGCAGTAATCTTTCTCCTTTACAAGAAGTGAAATATAAAACAACACCAAAAATAAATAATCTGAAAGGAGACATGCCCGAAGTTTTTAGGAAGTGAAACAGAAAACAAATGTTCTCTGATTTAAAACTTAATCACATTTATTTCCCAAGCACTAAAGTCATCATTATAAGAATGCACAATGTAAAAGCCTAGAAATAAGCACGTTAAACACAATAGTTAAGTCGTTAAACTACTTAGTGAAAAAGCTTTCCGCACTTTATATGTAGTCGTAGATGATGATACACGTATAAAAATGTATGGCTTTTAAAAGGCCTAGTGTATGACTATATTTTGATGGACTCATTTCAAAGGGCTAAATAAATGAAAAAAAAAACCAAACAAAACACACAAAAAGTGTTTCTGACTAGGGTGGACAATAATGAATTTAGAATTTAAGTTATCACATTTTATGGGGATTTGATTTCATCATATCTCATAATCTCTTTCTAGTAATGTTGATATCAGACAGTTTTCTTACTTTTCTCTTTAATAGACATACATATACAGCATGATAGGTGTTTTAACTTCAGTTGTAAATCCCACAATGAAAGTGAATAAATGTGTGCCTTACTGTTTCTTAATTTGTTACACTTCCTTCAGGTTTGATTTTTAATTTGCCTTTGTATATCAAATATTTTAAAAGTGCTTTTATTTATTCACTCACTCATTTTCTGGATTCCAGACCTTATTTGAAATATATTTATCCACTCTTGTAAACAAAGCTGCATTTGTCCAAGCACATTGAAAATTCCCACTGAAAATTACTTTAAACATCTGTGAATAAAAGAGAACATCACAATTCAGTAAGTAAAGCTGTGAAAGCCTTATCTATGTTAGTTTCTATACTGAATCCCTGGGTATTCAATAGTAGAGATTTGAGATAATTCTATTAATTTATACTGAAATCCACGTGCTTTGAAATAGACTGGCAGAAATCCTTCATGGGCTAAACTCCTTTAAACCAGCCAATATCTTTAAATCCTCCGCTCCAAACAGTTGTTAACAGAAAACAAACTGAACTAAATGTTTTGAATTACATATCTGAAAATTATTAAGTCGGTTTAGATAAAAAAGGAAGGTTTGGTTTAATACAGCTTTCCTCCTGTTTTTTCTGTCCTTTAGAACAAGCTAATGCTTTCACATTCCATTTCATTAACCTCTGTTGCATTCCGAGTGGCAGCAAACCCTCACACAATCCTCTCCTAGGAAGTTCTTTGGAAGGTACTTCCTTCCATGATTTTCACAGATTTCAGCAATCTCTTAACATTTGAGCATGAATTTTTAGCTCTTTGCTCTTATTTTACCTCTTCTTTTTTACCTGTAGCCCTTCAAATCTTTCTGTGAGTCTAAACTCTTGCTATTCGAGGAATGACACAATTCCTGTGCCCGTCTTTCAAAGGTAAACTAAAATACTGCATTGGTCTTCTCCAAGGACCATCTTTCAAAACCAAAAAATTACTAGTCATACAGATCACCACTTGAATGCAAAGTCACATGTTAGCTGCCAAATATATAGGTCTAAAATCTAGAAGTTTTGTTTTTCCAGTGTTCCATTTGAAATTAGTAAAACAATGCTTGCTTTTCCTAAACTTTATATATATTCATGATTTTATATTTACAGGGTATCAATTGGTATAAGCCTGTAATTAATTTTAATAATTACATGTAGTAATTAAATGTTTTGTCTTCTCTCTTCATGTTTCTATAAGGAAGCCATTTGACACCAAGGTCTAAATATTGCAAGCTCATGCCCTGAATGGCTTAATATAAAACTGAAACACTGTTTTGCCTAAGCTGAAGGACTTAGATCTGCTGCGGTGTAAGAGAATAAATTGATGAGTCTTGCTTTAATTCTTTTATTTTTTCTGATAAGATGTTTCCCCCATATAGAAACTGTGAGACTCTTAACAGTAAAATGTAGGAGTCTCTCAAAGTAAAAAAAAACCCCAAACCACCAAACCCTGTACTTGTGACAAAATACTCTATCATTACTGTAACTGTCACTAAAATAATGTTAATGACCCTTAAATTATATCAAATGATTAATAGAATTTGGTTACTGACCAAAATTTAAATAAAATCTCAAAAACACCTTATAGATGTTATAGAAAATAAGGACAAACTGTCTTTCGAGGCACCTACCTGCAGCTAGACTATATGTCATATAAGACACACAAAAATATTAATAATGTTTCCAAATTAATTAATTCCCCATAAATGTAAGAAAATTACATATTTCATTATATCATCAATCATTAGTGACAAGAGACTGAAATTTGTTTTCATATTTTCATTTCTTGCTGTAAACCATGAGAACAAGCTGGTGTAAAACCATCATTACTGAGGTTTCATCTAATACAGTATAATAAAAATATGATTTTCTCACGATATCTTCTTTCCACTAGGTTCTAAGTTATTCAGTGAGGATGAAAATTCCCTTTTTTTCGTGTCAGATAAAGAAAATATAATTTCAGCCTTTTTTTCCTTTTGGTTTTTTCTTTGTTTGTTTGTTTGTTTGTTTGTTTGTTTGTTTTTTACAACAGTAGTTAATGATGCATATTCCACACCCTGGTGTTTTTCACATACACACTATTGCAATAGTTTAGTGCTAATGTTTAAGCCTGGTCTCCATCTTAGACCGAACATTCCAGTACAGAGCAAAAAAGTCCAACCCCATTTTTTATAATGGGAAATTTTCCCATTTAATGTAAAGAAATGTGATACATTAATTAAAATACATAAAAGAAAAACGAAAATTATTATACGCTCATATTATTAATGAATGCTTAGACAAATATTTTTTTAGGGTTAACTAAAACATTCACACTGTTGAAGCTAATATTTAAACAAAAATGGAAAGAGATGAAGCATCTGATATTTATGAGTTAAACCAAGCACTAATGAACTTGAGGTCAGACTGTTTCCCCATTATCTTTACTCTCTTGAAGAAGCTCAGACTAACATGTGCCAAGAGACACAGCCCTCTGTAAACTGGCAGCTTGTGACAATGGTTGGGCAGATTTTCTAAACCCTCAGGTAGTAGAAATACTAGAAGTAAAACAATATTTTTTTGAGGGAAACCAAACAATGACAAACAGAATGTCCTTGGGAAAGGAAAGTCCAAGTATTATTTGGTAACTCAGAGTCAGCTTTACTGAGGGGGAAAAAAAACCCCAGTGACCAAAAAATTCTGGGAAAGGTTAACTTCAATGAGGCAATGAAACAAAGTTCTAAAAAAAAAACAACAAAAAGCTCCCTCATCAGCATTCTATATAAATGTTTTTCCCCCTTTCTCCTATTTTTTTGGGATGTCAGATGACTTATGAGTTTGGCTGGTTAACAACTTTGAGGTTGGGGGACTGGGTGTCGGGAGGTTTCTTTCAGGATTTTGCAGTGATTTTTCTTAGTCATACCTTTAACTGTAAATTGGCCAATGAAATAACAAGCACATGACTCTCTAGATTATCCTTAATTCAAGAAAAGCAAAGTTCTTCTTTTCCCTCTTGTATGGGAGATTCATTGTTCTGGAATTCAAGTAGTGGAATGTTTCACCATGTGCAAGGTTGGCCCTGGGCAAAACCCAAGCAAGGCAGCACTGTGGAGGTTTCCCAATGCCAGCACAGGTTTCCCTCCCCCAGCCCACTGCAAAGGGGAGAAAAACGGCAAAAAAAAAAACAAAACAGAGGAGAAGGAAAGAAAACTTAAAAACTTCAGACCGTAAGGAAAATATATATATATATTTATTTACAGAGGAAGAAAAGGGAACTTAACACTATATGCACACAACAAGAAAACCAGGCAAATACGTATGTACAGGAAAAGAAAGGTAACTCAAAAAGTACTATGTATGTACTATATATATAGACACCCAAGGAAGACAGATAAGACACTATATTAACTATATTATGTTCTGTATTGAAGCTTCCTGAAAAAAAGAGACATACAGTTTTTATAATAATCATTCTATGGCTTCATTGTTTAAGAATTATACCATTTTAGTTGCAAAAATTTCTTCCTGGTACATCTGGGCTTTAAGAACAAACCCATCCCTGACTATAAGAGTTCAAAGAATATACATTTTTATTAGAACAGGGTACTTATCCTTGCTATAAGTAAAAGCTGAAACACAGAAATCAGCAGTTAAACACTTTTTTCCTTGCTTGAATACATCCAAGTATTTCTTTAAGTATAACAAAGGGATTCAGTTGTGAAAATGGGCATTTCCATTACAACTGCAGATGAGG
>VWZG01007997.1:50622-63519 GCA_013396735.1 Grallaria varia | reverse complement strand
AACTATATACAAAGTATCAAAACCCCTAAGGATGTTTTATTAAATATTTCACTTCTTCTACCAGAAATAAATGTGTTAAATGCGATTTTGTACTATGACAAAACATATAAATATATTTTATACATAATNGAAGACAGATAAGACACTATATTAACTATATTATGTTCTGTATTGAAGCTTCCTGAAAAAAAGAGACATACAGTTTTTATAATAATCATTCTATGGCTTCATTGTTTAAGAATTATACCATTTTAGTTGCAAAAATTTCTTCCTGGTACATCTGGGCTTTAAGAACAAACCCATCCCTGACTATAAGAGTTCAAAGAATATACATTTTTATTAGAACAGGGTACTTATCCTTGCTATAAGTAAAAGCTGAAACACAGAAATCAGCAGTTAAACACTTTTTTCCTTGCTTGAATACATCCAAGTATTTCTTTAAGTATAACAAAGGGATTCAGTTGTGAAAATGGGCATTTCCATTACAACTGCAGATGAGGTCTGTGACAATATGCAGAACAGTGTAAAAGTTAATTTCAGAAGTTATTGGGGGCAGTCACTTCTCTCTCCTCAATGTGTTTGCTGCCTCCACTGCCGTACTTACCTGCATCAACGTGTCTCATCACCTCTATGGAAGTTCCTGGGGTAACTCCCTCAGGGGAGGGGCAGTCTCCCTTTTTCTCCCTAAGGTCCCTCTGATCTGCCTGGTACTTTCAAAGACCACAGAAGCACTGGGAATAAAGAAGCAGAAAACCAAATGTGGTCCATTACCACATGAAACTATTATCGTAGAACTAAAGGACAGCAAGTGGCATCAACTACAAAATAAATCATGAATAGTCAGGAATTTAATATACTCTGTCACCTTTTATACAGAAGAAACATGCTTTTAGAGTTAACACCTTTCCCTACTAAGCTAGTCAATTTGACTGCACATTTTTCAACCTATATAATTCTTTTAATATCTTATCTATGAAGAGTTGTTTGGTTCTTTTTGCTTGCAAACATGTTTAAAATTTGTATTAGGAAAAGAAATTTCATGATGCATATAACCAGTTTATTTGCAGAAAAAATGTTCCTGCCCCTCTGTGTTGGTATTGATTTGAGCTTGCTGCTTGCATAATACATTAAATGTAAGGAAAGGAAGGAAATTATGTGCCATAAATAACCTGTCAAATAATATTCCATAAAGCATTATGAAGCAGTTCTGATAGAAACTGATGAATCAACAAAGATTTTTAAAAGAAAACCTAGACTATTTACTCACGGTGAAGAAATTAGTGAATAAAATATAAAATAAAAGTGATTATTTCTCCTTGCACAGAACAGAAATTTGATTAGCTCTTACTTCTGCAAATGCAAAAAACTTAAAGCTAGGTGGGGTATTTAGAATTAAAGAACACATTTGAACTCTAACATTGTATATACNTTATACATAATTTAAAAAAAAAAAGAGGGAAAATGTTATGAAACTGTTAGCTATACTGCACCTAAAAGCTGTAATCTAGGAACCTGCTAATCTCTCTAGGACTGAGTTTTTCTGCACCTTTGGTTTATATTCAAAATAACTCAACTATGGTCTGAAACTGTGGAAGGTTAGCTTGCCTCCATATATGTTTAATATGTATTTGATTAAATCTTCTAAGGAAGATTAAAAGACAAATAAAAATAAGCTTCCTCATAGTAACTGAGAGCAGAAAGCAAGCCAAATGGAAGTAACAAGGTGAAACAATAAATACAGACTTAAGTATTGTCCATGTTATGGTTATGTTAATGTAAAATCACTCTAGATAACAAGGTTGTCATTTGGCCTTTTAATGTGAATCAACAGGGCTCCTACAGGAGGTTATTTTTATTAGTTGAAACAAAAAGTCATTCCTAGAGATACGATGGGGTCTGGAGTAATTTTTGAGGCCATTTCTTTTTAACTGACTTTTAACATTCAAACATTTTTCTGGGCAATTGTGCCATTGTGGGAGATACTTTCTGGCTGTCAGGATTCAGACACGCTCCCTGAAATCACTACCTGGCAAAACATACCTGTAGTGATACAGCATCAGAGCACTTGTGGCGTCAGCTTTCTTCTTGACCCATGCAGGTAAAATGAGAACCAATTATGCTAAATTTTATGAGACCACGAAGAGTATGCTGAGAGTAACACATATTGTAAGGTATCCTGGCTCATGGATTTACCACACCTTTAGGCATTATCTGTTACCTAGTTTCATAAAACCCAACACTTAACTCATACTCAGTCTTTTCACCTTTCCTTTTCTGTGGTTTAGGTGTGTTTTTTGGATAGTCAGTGGAATGTTCACTGACAACACAGGTACTGCTGATTTGCTAATGCTGGGCATAGGACTAAAATTTGTTTATTTATTTTTCTTTTCTATCTATGTTTTGTCCTAGAGGTGCAGTGTAGGTGAGGAACATTTTTTTTTTATTTTTTTACTATCTTAATGAAAATCCTACAGATTCCAAACAGCCACATATTCCAACAAAACCTTTCTAATGTATTAACAGTTTCCTTCCTCTGTTATGAAAGAAATATTATGGTGTGGCAAATCACCAAAATCCTACAATGAATGTAAGGTCAGAAACGATGGTCGCAGGCAAAATGCCTGTGGTACTCAGGAAAGGGTACAGGGAGTGACTGCAGCTGTTGTAAGGAAAGCTGAACTCGAACCAAAAAAGACCAGAGGGTTCAGACATTTGAGTTTGTCAGCTGACTGTGTAAATGACTTTAATGGCTTTGATGTCTTTCTGAGCCAGCTGGACCAGTGTGGAGGAGGTGTGTTTGCGCCCCAGCCCAACACAGAGTATAAAAGCTGAGCAACCAACAGGGTTTGAAAACAGTGACAGCCTTGTGCTCCTACATACTCCTTCAAGTGACTGAGAGTGCTCAGCCCATGACAGCGCATGTGTAGGGATGGATGATGGGAATCGTGTGTGTAATGTGATCCAGGTGGATATTGCACTTGCCATACTGTGTTTGTGTTATGACTTCAGTACACTGCTGCACACCCTGCTAAATCAAAATCCCATGTAACATCCAATATCTTCAAATAAGTAAATTTAGTATTAAAGCTTTAAAACTTCCTTGCACAGAGTATCTGAAAAAGCCTGGTCAGAGAGTACTGGATCCTGACACAAGAGTGAAACAGTTGACACATTTGTTAGCTGCAGTGCATGCAATACACTTACAGGAATTACCTTCTATTGACATTGCTGAGAATTATTTTGCTTTGAAAAGGTCTGAAGGTGTATTTGGTAGGCAATAAGTAGTGTGACATTTTCAATGATCCCCATGTGACACTGGCTGTATGAAGATATTTTGAAGTTCTGGATTCTTCTATGTCCCTTTAGACTGGATTAAACTGTATCCATATTTCCATTTCTAAATTTCACGGTTTCTTAAAAACTACTGACCTGTTCTTGCTCATCTTCTTTTTGACAGCATTCACATCCACATGCCTGCATTTATTTCTGAAATTTGGAATAACGGGAGTTTTTATGCAATTTGACTAATCTATTTATTTTTTTAAATATCATTTACATATTTTTATTTACATTTTCAGAACAACAATTCTCCTAACTGAGACTCAGTTTTTGAATGGGCAGAAGTAATAATGATTTCATTGACTTTGATGGTGCAGAATCTGGTTTAATTTCCTATTCACAAGGAGTATTAATGTCTTGGCACCAATGACTAAGTCAGCTCTGCAACTCAGAGCCAATACATTAGTACTCAGAGTAGTGATCACACTGAGCCAGAATCTCTGCCTTGCCAGTTAGAAAATGCAGCACAGGATCTGAGCCCAGGTGGACAGTGCCCAGAAACACCACCTGTTGGCTTGTCTAATTTTTGGCTCTTCACAAACTGGCACATGCTGGCTGATCCTTTCATTGCGATTGTTCTACTTCAACATATTCCCACTACAGGGAATGGGACAGGAGTCTAGGTGTGTTTACATCAGCTTAGTCCTGTCTTTCAATGAGGCAAATTCTGTGGAAAGTTTCCTGGCAGAAAAAGAAAAGGAACAGATTATGCACATTACAAAATTTATATATATACCATTTCTCTTTTTTAAATTTTTTTTTTCAAGATGTGAAGGTGTTTATTACTACTCACCTTCACTTCCAGCAATCCCCAAATACTAGAAGCCTGTTATTTATAGTGTGAAGGCTATTTAGGGCTTTACATATTATGATCATATATATGATGATCATATGAACTCATTCTGATGAGTTAATTTTATTTAAAGGCTTTATTTTTTTCATGAGAAAAATCTTCTTTATTCTGATAAATTAATTTGCATCCCGTCTGGTATTTAGTATATAGAATTGTTTCTGGTATGTCTATTGATATTTTCATTTTTATATATCATACTTTTTCTTTTGTTAATGTCCATGGATTTTTTTTTCTTTTGGGGGTAACAATATTCATAACTTGACAAAAAAAAAAGTAAAAGAAGGAAAATTAAAAAAAAAAATAAATAAAAGAAAAAGAAAGACACATGTGAGTGATGCCTACAAATTTGCTTACAATAAAGCAATATCTAAACTTTCTGGGATTAGAATGCAAAAAATCAGCCCCAGTATAGCTAGACATTTCATCAGAACAAACTAATTTTACAAGAATATTCCTATAACAATATTACATGATCTATTCTGAAATTTGTATGAAGCAAAAAATCATGCAGTGCACAGTAATGGTTAATTATTCTTCCAAAACTAAATTAAAAATAGACCATAATAACAGAGTTTTATAAGAAGCAAGCTGCAAGGAAATATTCGTTAATCATAGAGTGCAGAAATTATTTTAAATCCCTTCTAAAATGACTCTATTTTTTTTAAATAGGCACTTTTGTGAAGAAAGTATCTATCTAAGATGTATCTATTAGCTCTTCATGCAGATGCAGGTTTGGTAGCAACAGAACACATACAAATAGGTAGATGATAAACTGACAAAGTTTTTGTGTTCCAGGATACATGTGCATAGCAAGATAATTTAATTGCCCAGAGATACCTGAAAATGGTTTTCAAAGTAGGGAGAAGCAAATACAACTAGATCTGTGTTATCAGAAGTAGAGTAATAAATTACAAAAAAAAAAAAAGTCTCCACCGCAACAGTCACCATTTGGAAAATACTGCTGATGCAGAAATAATGTTGGACAACAGTACTGTGTATTACATGCTTCTAATACCTCTCTTGGAAATAGAGTTTCAGCACATCTACAGCTTGAGTACTAAACTAATTTGGTATGACCAGACAAAGATGATACACACAAGCAAACATGCAATTCTGAGGTTTTTTTCCACATACAATAGTAGATTATTTTACATATGCCTTAAGGTCTGTCCCCTTCATTCTGGCACTTTTGATCAGATATCCTACTCTCTGGAAGCTGAGGAGGTGATTGGTTGGCCCTGGCTATGGAGCTGTTGATGATAACTGGTTTTTTCAGCATGTATCATTTGCTTGGCCTGTGTCACATGTAAGATGCTTGTGCAGTCTCAATGTGATTTTTCAGAGCCCTGTAGCTGACTATGAAAGAGGAATGTATTCATACACTTATGAATTTATCATAAAGGGATAATTTTTTGGAGTAAGAAACTGCTTGAACAGTCATGTGATAAATAATTAAAAGATTCATCTTGATTTTCTACTAAATCTTGTTTATATACATACTCAAGAAAATAAAAAATACATGTCATGGTCTCACAGCAGTTTACTAAAGGAGATAAGTTCTTGTCTGCTCTTCACAAAAAAAGCATGGAAGTAGTGTAAAAGGAAGTGTAGTATGTTACTTACATGTAAAGTATGAAGAAGATGTGAGAACCAAGCCCTTTGAATAAATGTCTTTAAAGTCAGTGTCAGTTATTGTTTGAAGCTAATGAGTAAAACCAGGTGATTGGTTGCAGCAGGGGAGATGAAGTCCCTTCTTGAACGGCTACACATGGCCAGTAAAACTCCTGCTTTAGAGGTAACAGTGGTCAGAGGCAGAGAGAGGAAGAAGGACTCCTTATGAAATAAGAGTGGAGAAATGTAGATTGTGTCCTCTGTTTTGCAGACTAAAATAAATACATCAGACAAATAAGAAGTAAAAAAGAACCATAACAATACAGAACTTTTCTTTCTAACAATGAGCTAAGGATGAAACAATAATCGTTAATTCCTGAAGAAAACATTATCAAATAATTTTCATTACAAGTCAGTGTTTTCAAAGCAAAAAAGAACCCTGAGGGCTACATCCAAAGAGTATCTAAAGTCTGCAGACACTAAACTGATGCAAAAGGAAAAAAAAAAAAAAAAAGGTTAGCTGTGCCTTGCTCATTGCTTGATTGCTTGAGGGAATCAGGTCAATGAAAGGATGCTACTAAAAGGTTATGTAGAAATCTGCACTTCTTGCTTTGGAAATGACCTTTAATATACATTTCGTCTCTAGGAGAAATGCTTGATTTAATAGAGGAACAATTCATTAACAAGAAATGCTATTATTAGAAATAGATGTGTTTGTGTTGTATTTGGTATAATAACTCTGATTTGCTTGCAAAGCAAATTTGAAAAAAAAAGCATGCACTGAGGCACTCTAATGAGGATGGTAGTCTTTTGGTTTAGATACTGTAAAAACATATACTGAGTCATTTATCCAGAGAACAGACTCTGAATAAGGTAAATCTGATTATTTTTATATTTATTCCTTATGTTTTGGGCTGAATATTTTGCATTCTATGTAGAATTTCCTTCAATTTCAAAGTTATTGTTCCATAACAAGACAAACTCAGAGCCAGAATGGTAACAGGTAGACTTGTTACCTCGTGTAAAAAAGCTTTGGTCAATGAAGTTACAAAAAATAATTGTATTTCATCTAAGGCTATCTAATTTTGTGTTCAGCATTAGAGATTATGATTGTCTATCATATATTAAAAAAACCCTGCTGTGACCTTATGACCTATGTGCCTAATTGCTTTATCTCATTCATGATTTCCATGACCCTCCTCATTCAATTTGGATAATATTCAAGAGGCTCAGATCTCTTAGTTTTGTATTCAAAATATTGTTGTGGAAAAAAGAAAGTATGCTTTAAAAAGAAAGCTAAATATATATAGTCAATAATAACAACAGTTAAAATCATTTTGCACACAAGTTTATATATACACCCTTTTCTCCAATGTTGTTGCAAAGCCAGCTTAATTTACTGTGTATTTTTCATATGGATCAGAAGCTTGTTCTTCGTGACTTGCCCAGGTCCCAAGACTGCATTTCTTTAACCAACCACCTGTGAGCTATTTATAGTCCCAAGGTTGCCACTGGAAACCTGTGTCCTTGTTTGGTTTGTCATTTGGTTGTTTCGGTTTTTGTGTATCATCCCATGTTTGTCGTTCTCTGCAGTATGCAGAGAAATATATCTGTCTGTATATATAATGAAGGCTGAGACACTTTCTCTACAACCAGGTCACTTGAAGGAGCAATTAGTAGATGAAAATGTTACAATATATATTACAGTCCCTCAGGACATCATGGAAATTTGCACGGAAGCTTTAATACTGTCATGGCAAAGCTGGTATAACCTTTAGAGTGACCTTTCTTTGTTGTTTAATAAAGAACAACTATAACTTGATAGAAAACAACATTAACATGCACATAATAATAAGCAGTATAATGATTCTTTATCTGCATAAGCTGCATTAATATCTGGCAAGAAGATATAACTTATAATAAAATTTCACAACTACTCCAAAATCCAATGTCATTACCACAAAGTCAGACATGAGGAAGAACAAACATTTTTGAGTTCATGTTTTCAGTGTCTCACACTGACATACATTGAACAGGAGTTTATAGCAGAGTCTATTGGAGGGTGAGTAAGAGTATATATGCAAATCCTATGGATTTTCACTTGAATGTAAGATATACGTCTTCATAAATAAGGTATTTTGCATAATGATTTGCAACTTTATTTTTGAGGAATACAAACATCATCTCACTAAAGAAAAAAAAAAAAATTCTGATTGATATGACTGAGCTGAGTACATATATATTTGCATGACAAGTACCAGTAAGTCAGTAATATCTATAGGACTCAACCCATTTGAAACTAAATCTGATATTTATTAAGGGAAAAGTTTATGAAGGCATCACAACTTTAGACAATATTTAGTCTATTCAACAGATTTACTTTCTATTTATTTCTATTCTTCATCACAGTCTTCCTTTCAAATTGTATGTTATAGAGCTAATGGGAATAAAGAAAATACCATACCTTCATATTTTTCACTGACAGTGAGTCAGTGAGCAGTAAGTCCTATGGTTCACTATAAATCTTAAAAGCAATTTTTTGCAAAATTTGTGGGGTCATAGTGGTATTCAGCTGTCAAATGTTCAGTAACAGTGTGGTCAAGTGCACTGTAGCCAGTAACTAGGCAGACTCCTCAGGAGCAACTTTGGCATGCATTTTAGAATTATCAAAAAAAATGTTTAGATTTTTTTTTTTTTTTCTGGGTGACAACAGTGCCTGTTTCACTGTTCATGACACCATGTTTCAGAGTTAATTAAAGCTGACCAGTTGATCAACTTTTCATCTTCAAGTTAAAAATTGCAACAGACTCACAGCTGTTCTCGCACTCATTTGCTAATGCTTTGGACAACAGACCATCTGTTGAAACTAACAGTTTTTATAATAAGCTATCATAATAGTTGTTATAATAAAAGGAAACACTGCCTTCTTGTTCTGTTTCTGAATCTACATTAATATTCCAAAGGACAGAGTGCCTTGAAACATGAGAAAGAATTGCTTTTAACAGGGCTAGCTGTTGCTGGTCAACTGACTGGATTACCTAAATTCTAGCAACACATTTCTTAGTTTTCATTAGAGAGAACCTGACCCACACACAGTCCATGGGCTTGCTTCTTCCTGTCCTTTTGTACCACTTATTCCTGTAACATTTCTAGGGGAAGAGATCATCTTGCTATCAAGACGGTAGCTCTTCAAGCTGAAATTATCACTGAACTGATAGAAATTCAGTCTGTCTGAAGAGGGCAAAGGGATTGATTATTCAAGATGATGGTCTTGTCATAAATGGGACAAAATATATTAAAAATGAAAATAAAGAGAAAATTATTCTTGAATCCATGTTGATGTAGATCAGAAGAAAGTGATGGCATTTTGGAGAAAACTGGTGATCAACAAAAGGAAGGAGAATTTACAAAAAAGACATAATCTTGTACATACATAAGAGACAAATTTTGATGTCCTCCATGTAATCAATTGTTTTAACAATGCAAATGTAAACATCTTTCATCAGAACCAAACAGCTATAATAGCAGAAATTGCTACTTATTTTTTTTTCCCCCACAGATTGCCTTCATCGCTTTCAGATTCATAGATCATCTTGTCTGGTACAGGGACAAAATCTACTCCTACATGTGACCTATTATCTGCATTAAAGTGGGATAGTGGTTCAATGCTTCCACATTGTTATTTCTCATTGGCAATTCATATTTAAGAATTCCTTCTGTACCTCTAGTTTTTTTTCTGACTTTCAGCTGCTCACTCAGTTACTGTGACTGCTTAGTCATTCACAGGGCGCATTAGACTAACAGAAAAATAGAATGGACTAGACTAGACTAGACTAGACTAGACTAGACTAGACTAGAATAGAATAGAATAGAATAGAATAGAATATTTCAGTAGGAAGGGATCTATAATGACCGTGCAGTCCAACTGCTTGACTAAATTGGGGCTGACCCTAAGTTAAAGCATGTTGTTAAGGGGTTTACTGAATGCCTCTTAAACACTGACAGGCTTGGGGCATTGACCACCTCTCTAGGAAGCCTGTAACTGGTATTTAACCACTGCCTCAGTAAAGAAGTGATTCATAACGCCAAGTCTGAAAGTCCCTCGAGGTATTTTTGAACCACTCCCATGAGTCCTGAATTTCAGATAGAAGAGCTCAGCACCTCCTCCCCAGGCAGTTGCAAAGGGCAATGATGATTCTACAAATACATTCTGACATGAAATGACTCTGTCTGGAAGTTGTTTCTGAGTTATTGTAAGACCGATGCACAGTTCATGAGAGATCCTAACTTGCGACTAAATGCAGTGGGAAGCAAATGTTTTGAGTAATAATATGTCCAGAGATGGAGATGTTTTTATGGGCACTGTTGCACTGTTATTTTTGCAATTTGAGCATAATTTCATCATAGAGTAGCTAACAAAATATTGCAGAGAATTATTACTATCCCACCCGTGTGGCAGAACAATATGCTATGTCAGCTGTGCACCAACTTGTGGAGGAATCTCATTTATAACCTAAAAGTGGTCTTTTTGCCTGTCACAGGTTGCATGAGCTTTCATAAACCAATATTTATATAACTGGAGTTAGAACACGAGATTTTCCCATTCATCATTGCAGAAGTGTTTGAGGAGTTGCAGCATTGTTTTAATTCTCATATAAGATCCACTGCCTTTGTAGTGATAATAGTTGGTCCAGAAACCCTTCTATACTACATATGAGTGATTTTTGCCACCGTTATCTTTAATTGCCCTCTTCCCCGCCACCAAAAAAAAAGGAAAATAATAAAAAAAGGATCTCAGCAAATGGTGTTAGTGAAAAGCCCACAGTGTAATCTGCAGGTTCATTTACTGTAACCAATACAGTCACAGGTCCAGTGATTTAATTACTGGTCAATCATTTTGCATTGATTAAGTCAGCACCAGTATGTCCTTTACAGGAACTATTTCAGAATTTTAAAGCCATTGTTACTGATGCCCAGGTCCAGGTGCCAAGAATCAGCTTAAGATGACAAAAACAGAAACTCACAAAGAAGAGAAATTTTTTATGACAGAAGTTGATGAATTTATTTCTTAAACAAAAAATGAGGGTGGCAGGGCATAGTGTTTGAGAAAATAGTGTTAATTATGTCAGTTGGCTTGTTTAAATAGAATTCTGATCAATATATTTAAAAAAAAAAAAGTTCTTGTTTTCTACGCAAAATAATGAAAAAAACCTCCATACTATGGCTTAATAATTCCTCAAATCTCAAAGAAACATACCATGGAAGCACCAGTCTGATTACCAGTAACGCAGCATGAGGTTATTGCAGATACTTCATCAGTAACAACCCTCTCCCTATACACACAAAAGAGAGATTAGGCATTTTAGGGGCACAGCACCACTTTGAGGTCAGAGGGAATGTAAAGCCAAATTAAAGACAGAATTCCTAGATAGAAATAGTGATGAGTTGTATAGGTTGTCTCTTTCATTGCTTTAGTGTCATCTGAGTATTACTGGTCCTTTCACATTGGTTGGTTGGTTTGTTGGTTTGGGTTTGGGTTTGTTTTGTTTGGTTGATTTTGTTTGATTGTTTTCCTTTTAGGAACATCAGTGTATCTTGGGAGTCAATGTCACTGAGTCCATAGCGAAAACAGTCATCTCCTCTTCAACCGCCTCAGATATTTCTGCACAATACCTCAAATGAGTTCTCCCCAAGGTCAGTTATCTTACCAACCAGAGTACGCAACCCCCTTTTTAACTTGAATTTACTTTTGTGCACTTTTTATTTTCTATTGCTGCCATTTTACATTGCGTTTATGGGACAGTATTTGAAGACTTTCTGAATTAAGCAAAACTTCCCAACCTGAAGTTTATTCATAATTTTTCTGTCTGCATGCAAAGAAGTCTTCTCCACACACCCCTTTTTTTATTTTTTTTAATCTGAAAAAGTGAAATACTTTGTAAGAAGCAAAATACAAAGACATAAGTAAAAGCAAGAGGTTTTATCTTTTTTTTGTCCTTTTTAATAAACAGAATAATGCAAAGTTTCTGTCCAAGCCACCTAGAAGTTGTCTATGCGTAGTAATATCCAGTATCTTGTCAGATACTCCAGCTGTTCCTCCCTTTACTGGACTCCTGAGACTACCGTAGCTTAAAAGTCCCTTATATTAAAACCTTGCTTCACACCTCCTTTTTAGATTTATTAAGAGCTGCATCTGATCCTGTTGAGGTATGATGAGATTACTGAATATGGGAAATTCCTGCAAAATGGCAGCAATGACATAGCAAATCGCAATCTTGATAAATTACTAAATTCTGCCTTATGGTTATTGCATGTGCATTTACTATGCTGGTAAAGTAGTCAGAGAAAATAAGCTTTCAAATACATGTTTGAGGTGAAAAAAACTGTTGAAATTCTTTTTGTCCCCGTGTTCTTGAATTCTGGTTTGTTCTTGAGATAAAAACTGAAGCAGATTAAATACCATACAAGAGTAAATTTCAAGACATGCAGTTCTAATTGGCTTCAGAACTTAAAATGAAAACATAAACAGGCTGTTTATTACTAACATAAAATATGGACTGTATGGAATTGTTATATATGTACTGCATGGGTGAAAAGCATGCTTGAGTTTATTATGGAAGTGGAAAAGGTGAACAAAACGTATACGAATATATGAACATTTACGTGTCACAGTGAATTGTTTTAAAGCTTTGGAGGCTTTTAAACTTGAAAACAATGACTGAATGAAAAACCATGTTATGACCTTGTGTGAATTTTAGAAATCATTTTGGAAAATGCTTTACATAAGTGCATAATTAACTTAATGAATCAAATTTACTTCCCTCCTTCTCAGAGGGACACTGAAAATTCACCTCTGAGTAAGTGAAAGTTTTTTAATGCTGTTCCATTTATAGTTTCTTTATGGATTTAAGGCCAATGAATGAAGCACCATGACACAAAATAGCCATTTGACTAACTGCCAATAGTTGAGGCTTGAAATGTACAATAATTTTATGAGGAAAAAAATACATTTAAAAGAGAAAGAGTTTTAAAATTGAATAGATTTAAACCCAGAAAATATTCTCTCCTTTTTTTTTTTTTTTTTCTTTCATTTG
>VWZG01007997.1:35449-45479 GCA_013396735.1 Grallaria varia | reverse complement strand
AAAGCTCCTTCCAACACAATAAAGCTTGACAATCTCTTTCCTATTTACAGTGTTAATACACATCTTACACCATTAGAAGGTATAATGAAACATTCATCTGAAATTTTTTTGTTAGGAATTGGTTATTGAACTTTATTTTTTAAGTCTGGTAAACATTAAAACCTTAAATTTTCAGACCACTAGATATAGAAAAATCTTTCCTTCCATTTTGAAACTTATTTAGAGCCCAGGATCTAAGACACCCAGAGATGTCCCAGAACTTTTGAAAGAAAAGGACAATTACATTTTGATTTCAAGAGCAGCAATTTGTCTTATTTACCTTGCTTTTAGAAGGAAGAGCCAAATCTGAAGACTCATCTTGGCATTTAATGTCACCCCATTTGCAAAGATTCACTCATGTAACTCGGATTGTCCACAACGTATGGCAGATATCAAATGGTTTCTCCTTTATAAAAGCCAGAAGTATTTCCCAGGTCCCACCTTTTCAGTGTCCTTATACTACCTCAGAGTAAGATTCGAATGCACACCAATCTTTCCTGCCTTATGGTTTATGTGAACAAAGACTCCATTCACGTAGTCTAAAGACAGCCCTGGGACACTCCAGTCTGTCTTATATTCAGCATTAATGGAGGACCAGGTTCTTTAGGTTCACTGTGGTGCACTGTATTGCAATTTAGTCTAGACACAGCCAGTGTAACTACATGCCCCTCAAAGGAAATCAATATTGTTTTAAAATGTCTCCCTATGTTTTATGAACAGAACTGTTCTACTTTCTGATCCTTGCGCTATATTTATACTATCTTTTAAAACAATAATAGTACTGTCCTTGTAAAAATAGTTCATACGACAAGAAAAGAACAAGAAAGGCACAGCTCTTGTCAGTATAGAAACAAATACGAACAAACAGAAAACTCTATTAATTTTCCTTCCTGTTTCAGTCAGCAAGAGCTTGCAGAAAAATCACAAGTCACAACCACAGTGTAAACTCACATTTTCCAGAGCATGGAATGTAGACAAAAAGTCATGAAGTGTGAGGCTCATGAGCAAACTTTTTGTATCTTTACTCTAAGATGTCCTTACAAAGATGTCACCTGCTATCTGTGTTGTGTGTTAACATAGGATACTAGTCATATCAGTATACAGGCACACAGCAGGGAAATATGAACTGCCCCTACTGTTTAACTGAGTGCTAATAAACAAAGGATGACAGTCTAAGCGTCAGCAATGTTTTCCTGCTTATCAAAGCAGTCAGTGAAAGAGATAGCTTACTGTTATCCCTAAGTATTTCTTTAAAATAAGCATCTGTACATTCAGTAGCAGCTTGCAAAGGGAGATTTTAAAAAATGTGTCGTAGAGTGGTATATGATATCTGCATCTTTCTAGTAAAATATATATATTTAGGAATGTTTCCAGACACGGTGCAAGATGGGCTTTGCTAGAAAATTGTGAGAATATTCCTTGCCACAAATTTGTCCTGTGCTAGCTAGGATATTCTAAAGAATTCTCACAAATGGTTTGAGAGTCACAGGAAAAACTGAGAGAATAACTGTTTAATAGAAAATGTGTTTGCAAGCATAATGTTCCTGTGGCTAAAATAGCTATGTCAAAAAAAACAAACAAACAAACAAACAAAAAAAACAACCAACCAAAAAAACCCAACAACAACAACAAAAAACCAACAATGCCCAACGACATTCCCAGCATGTTTAGGTTCTAAAAGTAGATGTGACCTGTTATCCAAATCAAGGATTTTTGACTTTAATATCCATAAATAAGGCCAGCATATGCAGAGCAAAAATCCATTTTGGTAGTTTGCATCCTTTTTAACACAATTACAATGAAGATTTCATTAAATGATCCTGGGAACCAAGATAGATGAACTTGTATACCACCACACTTAACTAAATTATGACACTGTATATCTACAGGGTTTACCAAGATTTCTAGGCAACTGTATGAAAGAAGCTTCTGCTACTACATTCTTCTACAAATCTGACTCACATTTGACTCTCAGTGTTCCATACAATGAGAATTCACGAATTATAGGTTGGCATGAAGGATAAGTTCATAGAGGTGCAACCACTGAAGTTTGGCAAGTCTTTAAAGGATGATAACATCCTGCATTAGTGACCTCTTCATCACTGAAATCTTTACTTTTTCTCATTGGCAGAAATCAGTGGCCAGGAAATCAGTGACCTAGAGTCCTTCTTGTCAGCAGGCCAGACCCACAGTAATTGGCCCTGAAGTTCTCTAAATCTCTCTGTCCCTGAGCATCTGAATCTCATTCTCTCCAGATGAGTGAAGAGAATTCAATACAGAATTCCTGTTGTTCTTTGCCTGACACACATAAATTTTGCAGCCCTCTCCAGAAAAACACTTAAGAGACATCTAATTTCATTCAGGCTTCCTCTTACTCCATTCTACTACAGAAAAGATGACATCTTTCTGCATAGATTATTCTTAGAGCATCTATCAGAAATGACTTGGACTTACTATACTTTAAAGACTGTTGATCTTACAAGAGTTTGCAAAATATGTGAAAAAAGAAGGAAACCACAAACACTTTGTAACACAGTAGTGAGTGTCAGAATGTACAATGAAATGAAAACCTTTTTTTTTTGCTATTCAAATATCTCTATTTTTAGTATTTAATGAATGTCGAATTCCCTGTTTTGAAGACCTAATTAGGTTTTAGCATGGGACAATATCAATTTATTATGGAGTGGCAATATGCACTAAAAAATATAATTCCAATTCCATGTTTCATTTTAAGAAAGTTTCTTGTATATTCATGAAGGAAACACGTTATCAGTTTTGTTGTATTATTCCATTCATATCTGTTTCTGGTTATGTGTATAATAAGTAACCTTTAGCCTAAAACTAAAACACACAGTTTAGTCAGTATGTAATGGTATAGTAATATGCCATGATAGTGGTGTGCTCAATCTAATCCATCCATGGTTCACTGTTGGTATATGTACCTTAGTTCAGAATTTAAGAGAAAGATTACAGCAATCGACAGCATAGCTGTGCTTTGAAAATTCATCCAACCTAATGTCTGGACAACTTCATTACAACTAGACATCCTGTTCTCCTCTTGGATCCCTTTCCTCAGCAATAAGCAGAAACCTGCATTTGGTAGATTGATTGTTTCCAAAAAAATGTGTATATTGGCATCCTCTATTGATTGTAAAGGCAGTGTAAGATGAATGGTTAACTGAAATACATTGGATGTAAGCACCTGAAATGATTAAATAACTGTTATCCACCGTGTGGACACATTTTCTTTGATCTTTGAAACTTCAGAGTTTGTTCAGATAGTGTAACTGTAACATTGAATTGCCTGCAACTATATTCATGCTCTCTCTGTGTTATTCTTCCAGACTTTAAAATATTATTCTGAATGGTTATAAATCTCAAGTTTCAAATAGAGTTGCCAGCATTTCTTAAGCTGGGGTTGATAACGCTGAAGAAAACTAAGCAAGCATAGGCAGTGCACATATTCCATGAAAGCACTGAAGTAGAGACCTATAATCATAACACTGGAAGAGACAAGTGAGTAAATCAGACTCCTGGCTGTCACGATGCAGAACCAGTATACTGACTCATTCTAGTATAACATCTTTTTCAACTAAGTATTCTGATTTATGCAAAAGCAAGAATACGAAAGTGTTAACCCAAACACTTCCAAATGATTTTGCCCCACACCAAATTATATATGTTTTGAAACTGAAGGTGAAAATGGACAGAATATAAATAGGCAAGAAAGGTTACAAGTTGATTCACTATGATTTTTAAGTTGTATAAAATTCATATTCAAAAGAAGATGCTGTGAGATTCAATGGATATTCAAAATCATTGCTGAACACAGTAAATATTGACAAAATGTTAATAAAATGCTCAAGTGTTGCTGGTTTGGTTTTTGGTTTTGTTTTGTTTTGTTTTGTTTTTTGTTTTTGTTGGTTGTTTGTTTGGTTTGGGGTTTTTTTGTTTGTTTTTTTGTTTTGTTTTGTTTTGTTTTGTTTTTTTACCCCAAAAGACATTTAATTACTTTAAAAGGACAAGTTTTTCTTAGTTTTTGCTGGATGTAAGGTATCATTTACTGGCATTAGTGACTTGTTACTAAGTTAGAAATAGAAAGATTGCCAATATGGTTGATCAAGGGCAGTCAGTAGACGTGATGGAGTTGGATATTACCAAAGTTTTTGATACTGTGTCTCACAATATGCTTCTTAACAAAATATCCAGCACACAGGTAGGCAAGTCCGTAATGCGGTGAATGAACAATTATCTGAGGGATGTGGCTCAGAGAGTCATAGTAGGGAGGACTTAGAAAGGCTGCTGACCAGGCACCAGTGGGATTCTTCAGGGTTGAGTTTTAGGGTCAATGTTCTTTAATGTTTTTATAAATTATCTGGACACAGAAACCAAATGTGCATTAAGTTTGCCCATCATTCTAAATTAGGACCTGTGGACTATTTTGAGGGTAGACAGGCCTTATGGAGAGATCTGGATAAACTAGTGAACTGGACAATCACCAACCATATGAAATGAAACAAGAGCAAGTTCTGGATTCTCCACCTGGGACAAGGTAATCCTGATTATACATACAAATTGGTGAATGAATGAATGGAAAGCAGCACCTCAGGAAAAGACATGGATGGTCAGGTTTGGGCTGATGACAAGTGGCATATAACTCAACAGTGTCACCAAGTAACCAAAAGGACCAACCTTATGCTGTGGTGCACCCAGCACAGCACAGCTAGCTAGTCGAGGTAGACAACTGTTTCACTTTACACTGCACTGGTGCTCCTCCAGCTTGAGTACTGTGTGCAGTTTTGGGCACCTCAGCTTAAGAAGGACATCCGTCTATCAGAGTGTGTTCAGAGGAGGGAGACCAAGATTGTGAAGGGCCTTGAGGGGAAGACTCACGAGGAGTGACTGAGGTCACTCAGTTTCTTCAGCCTGGAGAAGAGAAGGCTCTGGGGTGATTTCGTCACTGCCTACTCTTTCCTCAAGGGGGACTGCAGAGAGAGAACTGCCTATCTCCTCTCTCTGGTGGCCAGGGATAGGACACGAGGGCATGGAATGAAGTTGGGTCAGGAGAAGTTCAGATTGGACATGGGAAAAGGTTCTTCACCAAGAAGGTGGCCTATCACTGGAATAGGCATGACCAAGGGCAGTAGTCGTGGTGCCAAGCCTGTCATGGCCCAAGGACCATCTGGACAATGATATTAGTCATATGATTTAGTTTTAGGCAGTCCTGTGAAGAGCAAGGTGTTAAACTTGAGCATCCTTAGGGGTCTTTTCCAGCTTGAGATATTTTATGATTTTGTGATTTGAATAGGTATTGATTTAAAAAAGAAAAAAGAAAAAATATTTCCTATGAAAAAAATATGGGGGAAAAAAGTTAAAATAAAAATAGATAAAGTAGAAAATAAAGAAAAAGATACATAGCTTTAAACATGAAAAAAATAAGGATTTTTATAAAGAAGCATCATAAAGGATTCAAAAAGTAAAAAAAGGCAAAGGAAGTATTCAGACAGGATACAAACAGGGCTAAAAAGTAAAATAAAGCTCATCAAGAAGGGGAGATAGAAAGAGAGAAAAAAAAATGGAAACTTAACTGAAAATGGAAAGAGTATGGAAAACAATAAAAACATTCACTTTCAAAAGGCTCCTGAAGAAATAAAATATGAAGGAAAACAAAGGAAAATTCTTCCATGGATGGTTATATGTGATTAAAGATAGAAAGAAGACTCCAAAATAAAGGAAAAAAGAAATAAAAAAATGAGAGTGATACAGAAATAAACACTTGCATTCTTCACTGGAAAGAGCTTGCCCTCAGGGTCCCAAAAGGATCTATGCAGTGACCTATGATATTCACTGTATTTATATAAGAGAGAGTGAATAATGAGCTGCCAAATATTACAGATGACAAACATTTTTCAAAGGAAGTAAAAAATAGAGGTGACTGCAAAATGTTGCAGAAGGAGCTCATTGTATCTAGTGACAAAAAAATATCTGAGACAATTCAGCGCTCATAAATTCAGTGTAAAGTACACATGTAACTATCAATCTAACTGAAGAGATGGACAGTCTTTAAATTAGGGATTATCATTCTCAAAACTCATTTTAAAATATTTCTAAATAGGCAACTATCATGTCAAAAATTAAAAGTGAAGGAGTATAAAATGAAAATAAACAAACAAATAAAAAAAATGGTATCATATAAATGCATAGTATACTCCATGCTGAATAATACATACTAATCAGCCATCTCAGAAAAAAAACCCAAAACTGGCAGGTTTAGATATGGTACTGAGAAGGATGAAAATGATGACCAGAAGCATGAAAGAGCTTACCTATGAAGTGACACTGAGGAGAAGGCATTTCTCAGCTTGAAAAGAAGCAACCTGTGGAAGATAAGACGGTGGCCCATAAAGTTGTGAATAGTTTGAAGAAAGCAAATAAAAAGTTGATACTCCCTTTTTTCATCATATGAAAAAAGACAAAAAATATGGAAATCAATTGGTGGTGTGTTAATGGTACAGGAATTTAGCAAAAAATAACCATCCTTGTGTTCCAGCTGACCCTCAGTGTTCAGAGGGGCTGGGTGCAGTTGGGCTTAATTTCTGATTTTAGCAAATTCAAAATTATAACAAAAACAGATGCACAAATAGTACAGTTTGCCAATCTTATGCTATGGGTGTGATTGCATTCAATAAGGACTGACACAATACAGATTCATGAATAGTACAATTTATTGAAACAACAGAAAAGAAGCTTCACAATTGCTGGTAATAAATGCACCTTTTAGTGCAATTGGCTAACAGTCTAAATTATTTGGGAGAACTGAAATACTTAATATTCATTTCATTGTCACAAGACATTAAGGACAAAAAGAGTGGGTTTAGGAAAAGATTGGGCACCTGAAAGTTTGTTGCCTACTATCCCATGGTCTGGGTATACCCTGTACCTCAGAAAATTCCTAAATGTTAGGCCAGTAGCTGAAAGAATCTATGTCTGATGTAATATTGTTTACATATTTTCCCTGAGCTTCTAGTGAAAAAATTGACATACCATTGGTTTGAGCAGGAAAAAGTGTCTAATGGCTTACAAAATGAGAAAACGGAATGCAGAAAAGAAAAAGAAAAAAACAAACCAAACAAACAAAATCAGAATAAAATGGGAAGAAAGCATAGGACAATGAGGAAAAATAAAATTGACAACCGTAGTAAGATTCATATAACTTCTGTTTAGTGTTTTTAAGTAACAGGCAAATTAGCCTAAAGTAGAAAGACACATTATAGACATTCCATTCATTCTTTAGAAATATTAAAATTTTATAGACAATGAAAACAATCCAATTGTATCAGATCAATGTTCTGACTGAGTTTTTAAGACTTATGTGTAGCATTCTTGTGAAAAATAAATGCTACAGCAATGACCTTAAACATCCATGAACCACTATTACAAACACTTCAACATTTAAACATATGAGCTTTAGGCTTTTAAGCACGTGAAATTATTTTATATCCATCATACCATGAAAGCCAATGGAATTGTTTTAGTTAGAACATGCATTTACAACAGCTTGACTTTCACATTTTGGTTTTAAAAAAAAAGATGAATTCAACAGTACATTCATTATTTAAAAGCTTATAAAAAAGCATAAAAATATCAAATTATTAAAAATAATCCTCCATTAGATTTTTTTGCTGTCTTAATTTATGTGAACAGTTTATCACATGTGCTTAATGTAGTAACAATATGTCAGATGGATTTCTGCAGCTGAAGGTCATACAATCAGGTAGCACCAATCTCAGCAGTAAAGGTCTCTTAGAAAATAAGATTTCATTGGTACAGTCAATAAACAAGCTGCCATCAATACAAACAAAATACACTCTAATCAAAGAGAGACACATGTGTTTATGATTATGTTTCCAAAAAACTGAGGGTCACACTCCTCTGAATGAGGCATAAAAACTACCAGATGGTCAGGGGTGGCATAGAAAGGAGTGGGTTTATTACGTCTGTTCATAATAGCAAAAATTGATCATTATGCTAAACAAAATAGACGGGCAAGTTTTTCTAATTCACTTTGTAGCAAAGGGAGGCATACAATATTTGGTGAAACCCTGGTCTAAGGATCTGCAATTGGAGTAGATTATTTTACGAGAATATAAAACATTGAGTCCCCCTCTTATCCAAAGAAAAACATCCAGATTTTATATTAGAAATGGCACTGAATATGTGTAACTGGTTTTGTTTTTTTAATTTTTTTTCTTCATTCCTGGATACTTACAAGCCTGTCCAGAAACAGAATATTTACACTCTGGGCACTATGTCATCTACATTTTTCTTGGGGCTTCCATGCCTTTGAATTAATGACAGTAAAATTAAAATTCCATGCCACAATAAAGAATGAAGTATAAAACAAGGCAGCACATGCAAGCAAAAATGAAACAAAGAATAGTAACATTAAAACAATTCTATCCGTATTTCTTTGCGTACAACTGAGAGAAAACTGAGGTCTCTGTCTGAGACATCCCTATAGAAGGGTCAGGCTATCCCCAATGTTTATATGTGATGACTGTACAGGTGGGAACCTTGGACCTGAATCACTCACTCACAGTTAGTCATTTACACCCTCCTGAGATACACCCTCCTGAGATGCTCCTGGGTAGCCTTCCTTGCCTCCATTTTTCTCTGTGTCACATTCTACACATGGCTTTAACTCTTTTACATGAACAGCTGAACCCTTCATGAAGATTCACTGTGGCCACAGTATCATTTTTTTTTCCTACGTAATTTTCTACAGTCCAGTGCTTATCCCGACTAGATCCCTCTTGAGTATGATGGGCATTTAGGTAAGTCTTTCATTTGTGTGCCTACATATCTAGATCTTAAATGAGGCATATAACAGAATTACACAATATGTACATGTTTTGTATGCCTTTCACCACAAGAAACAATTGCAGTAAAATAGAGAAACTAGTTTCTTTGTGCAAGGAATGACTAGTGTATGTTTAGACAACTGCTGTTTTGATCAATTCTGCCTAGCACAGAAGTTAGAACATTAGCGTCTCTTTGCTAACAATATGGCAAATCCAAGGTAGTGGCAAGAGGGACCTGCTCTTTTTTTAAAATGTAGGAGGATAGACATGTGCTCCAGCACTTAGATACCTGTACTCAGTGCTCAGAAAACCTTATAAACAATTACTCTAATACAATTTTTATGCCTGATCTGGTACACTGCAGATAAGGGCTCTCTCCATCTGTTAACTTTTGAAATTAGCTGAAATTGTGTTATTTTTAGGTGTATATCTCTTTGGTTTATACTTTTTTTCCATGTTTGCTGTTATGTCATCTTCCTTCATGATTTTTCTAAAATACAAATTAATTTTTAAAATACATATAAACCCTAGGGTGAAGCACGTGTGGAGTGTAGAAACCAAAAATTTATCAAAGTAATTAAATGGTTCTTTCTTCATATTGGACTGAAGTCTCTCATAATACCAGTGGTATTAATGGTTATTAGAAACTGAATTGAAATCATACTAATTTAATTATGACTGTGCTGTTTTATTCTTAAAAGGGAAGAGATTATTCCTTTTTTAAATCCATTAATTGTAAACAGAACATTCATAATGTTTAGGCAAATTCATGACCTTTGTTACAATTAAAAAGGTGCAACAGTAATTGCAAAAAATTGTAAAAAATATTTTCTTTACAGTTCTCAGAATTCTTTCCTNTAACTGTGGGAACAATTTTGATTAATTCTATGAGCTTCCCATTTTCTTAATAATGGAACAATGAAGAGCATATCTCAGTAAGACTATACATCAACAAACTCCCTAGAGGCAAAGAATCTAAGAAATTGAAAAGAATAGAAAGGAATAGAAACTTTATTTATTACTAAAGTGGGCACCTATGGCCTGAAAAAAACCCTGCATACTCAGCTGGAACCAAAGAACAATGTAATTTTTACATATAATTGCAAGAACCAGTCTTTAAGTTACTACTT
>VWZG01007997.1:20192-35379 GCA_013396735.1 Grallaria varia | reverse complement strand
AAAAAAAAAAAAAAGTTATAATGGGGTTATATAAATTATAAACATGTATAAGTTACAGTTCATGGCAGCAGGCTTCCCTTTTTTCATCACCCAGGGGAAGAACATCAAAACAATTTGAATAAACAGCTTGAATAATCTTGGGGAATGAGGTTTTTGGTTGCGTGAATGGCTTGGTTTTGTTTGTTTTATAATACGAATTGTCTATGTCTGTAGTAGATTGTTTTAGCTAATTCCTTGCAGCTGTTGCTAAATTACAGGCTCTGCTTTCCAAGGCCACTCAGGGAAAGGAAAACCAGCGCTATTTAACCACTAATCTGGGTATGTAATGGTCTGAATGAAGAGAGGAAAAACATTTGCTATTTCCAGTTGTACAACACAGAATCTTTGCCAAATACTCATGTGCCTGAATGGCTGCGATTTATTTCCTCAAAAATGTAAAGAATAATGTTTATGTTTCTTTGAAAATAATGTCACGAAAGATAAATGGCTTGGCTAATTAACACAAGTGTCATTAGCCAAACATTATTTCATAGTAGCCAATAGTAGCTCAAACAAAATAGCCTTAGTAGTATTAGAAAATGTGAAGTTCTGACTTTAGTTACTGGATTCAGTTCAAAAACTAACACAACCAGACAAATAAAATCCACCTAAGTATCGTCAGGTTATTTCAGTCTCATAAACCATGTATTTTGCAATATCCAATTGTAAGAAGTAATAGATAATTTTCAGAAGAGTTTCCAGAGTAGTAAAAAAGTTTTCTGCTTTTCCCTACAAATAGGGGGCTTGGGATCAGAAAACTAAAGGACTTTAAATAGTATTTGAATTTTTAATTATAGACTGTTTTGATCACAAGAGAGTATGGATATGTTTCCAGAAAAGCTCTAATGAGTCTAAGTTATATTGATTTTCAAAGGAAATGAGTTTTTCAATGCCCATTTTTTCATCAGTTCATCAGTTTCCTCATCTTTCCTCCATTTAATCGGTAAATCCTAAATGGAAAGGGAAATACTTCTTTTATGTAAGGGCAGAAGTGAGGGGGGAAAAACAGAGAAAAAGAAAAAATATAGCAAATTATTATGCCATATCTATTTTTTTTTCCTCTCCATCAAAGACCTTGCAAGGAAACCAGAATCCACCTTCCTCATTATACTACAAAATACAATGATTACAGAGCCCTCATGGTTGTGAAGCTCTTAACTACAAGTTTAAGTCCTGTGTTTCACTGTAGTTTGTTGTCAGCCAATGAATGGTTTGGAGGACTAAAATGATTTTTAGTTTTACAGTACTGTTTACAAGAGTACTAGTTCATTTATGCAATAACTTCATAATATTCTGTGGTCTGAAATTTAGTTCAAGAAATCAGACTGGACAGACTTTAATAAGTAAAGGAAGTCATATTGCTGTAATTTGTGACTTGGACTTAATGAGAGTCAAATACTCACATGCAGTATTACTCAGAAGGTCCATAATACAATGGTTGTTCATGAGTAGTATTTAATATGAGGCTCAGGCAATGCCTTGCAGATAGCACCTTAATTTGAGGATTTCACTCAAGAACTTTTGATAAATTATGCTCATTATCACTTAAAATTAATAAAACCACCTTCTGTAACTTTACAGACCATTGCTTCCTCTTGTTTCCATGCTTACCTTTGTCAAAATAAATAATTAGGGAGCAAATAAGAAATAGGGACAATATAGAAAAGACAAATTGTTGTGCACGTCTAAACGAGTTTAAAGAAACCCTAATTTAGTGCTTTATAGAACAGGTTTTCTTTCCTTTCTTACACATAAAAAGCCTTTCAGCTCTGTATGCTAGAAAAAGTTCCTTGCAAAGGTTTTCTAGCAATCCTTCTTCTCTTTTCTTTAAGTAGATTCCCATTTGCAGTATTTCCCCTTAAAGAAACATTTCAAACTCACTTCCTCAATAATAAAAACTTTGTTGAAGAGTCAGTTGTGAGTCCAATGCAAATGGAAATAATTATCAATGTGTCCGGGTAATTTGAGAAAACTATGTTATTACAAGGCTTTTGCATTGAATGCACTTGTACACGAGGACTGTTCTGTTCCTACAACTTGTTACATGACACATTATTACAAACATTAAAGCCAGTGTGAATGTTTGCAAGTATTTTCCAATTAGAAGCAACAATTACGAATATTTAAGGCATATGAGTTTATCAGTTGAACAGCTTAAAGTGAAAACAATGGTTACCAGTTATAGCTGCCTGCCCTGTGATTTCCTCTTCTGTGTGGCTTGGCAAACCATGTGTCCTGCCTGACAGAGCACAACACAGCTGTAAGACAAGGCTCATATAATTATACCTTCCAAATTTATAGCTAAGCACTTGGTCTTTTATTTATTACCAATGGTAAACTGTAAACAGATGTCAGTGTTCTGTGATGGAGCCTTCACTTTGGCCTTTTCCTGTCGGATAAACTGGCCTAGTTGGTGAACTGAAATACTGAAGAAATCCATCCCTAGTGTAAGAACTACAAGTCAGTGATGCAGTTCCATCAGGTAAAGGATATTTAATCTATCCACTACTCTCCTGCATACATTCAGGTAAAAATGGTCTTTCTGACTGGTCAAAATTCTGATGAACTGAAAATTTAGATGATTTATGTTCTTTGTGCATTGTTCTGAGATGATGACTCAGGTTGTACAAAAATATTCAGTCGAGGCTAATTACATCTATCTGTATTTGCTGCTTCATCTTGTAGTGCCATTAAGCGCTGCTAAGAAAAACTCAACCAGACATCCGATTATTTAACTGAATACATATGATATAAAGGAGACTACATTAGGTCTGTACAAGCAACTGAACTTCTAAGAAGTCCTATCTCTGTAATGGCTGACTTCTGGTGTTAGTAAAGTAGTGACTAAAAATATCTTTTAAACATCTAGTGTATATTTTTTAATGCATTTTTGAAAAATTCCACTTTTTATGCACTACCATAAAATTAGATACCAACCAATGGTCCATTTTAGAAGGTTATATATATACGGAGCAACTTTTGTAATGAAACTGGTTTTATCTTTAAAAAATAGTAATATTAAATCTAATTTTCCCAGTACTCCATATTAATCCATTATTTTCTCTATTTCTTCAGATATTAAAATAATCAAAGTGTTTTGGTTTTTTTTGTTTTTTGTGTTTTTTTTTGGTTTTCTAAAATAAAATACTGTATTTGTGGATCTTAAAATTGTATTTATCAGGTAATGAAGCAAAAGTGTGATAACTGCTGAGGCCTATTTTGAGGTTTTATTTTTCTGAATCATTAATGACATAAAAGCAATGGATCTGTGAGGGAAAAAATGAGATACATTTTGACTTGATTTGATGTTACACTGACATATTGAAAATTAAATTCAATATAGGTTAATTCAAAGTAAGACACGCAGAGCACAAAAACTCCAGTTGAATTATATTCATTTTTCTTCAGTAGGAATTCACAAGAGAATCTGCACATTTTGTTCTCTATTTAGCTAGAAAAGGAGAGTTTGGCAGAGTGTTCACAAAAATAGGCAGTGGATCATTTCCAAACTATTAATGCATTAACACCCTATTTGTATTAGGTACTTCCAAAAGGAATAGCAGTAATACTTCATATTGCACATCATGGCAATTTCTTTAGAACATACTGCAACTCATTGTATCTCATGGAGTATATTGCACACACATTGTCAAATTCTTACCTTTTTAATCCCACACATCCCTACTTAGTCAATCCAACATTGCATTACTGTGTTGTGTTCTGTGGAAGGACCTGCTGTTCCATGCTGGAAAGGTTGAACACCAATCTCCACACATTTAGTCCAGGCTGGATGGAGCTCTGAGCAATCTGTTCTAGTGAAAAGTGTCCTTGCCCTCAGCAGAGGCTTTGAACAACATGCTCTTTGAGGTCTCTAGGCCATTCTATGGTTTGATGAAATGCAGTTCCTTGTTTGTTGCATGGGAAGACCTTGGTTCTGTTGGAACAGTTGGAAAGACAAAGGTTGGATTATTATAGTTATGGATCATCCAGAAACAATCTAACATCGAGGTACACGACATCAATAGTCGATGCTTTCAAGCTTATGCTTTAAATGAAAATATTTCATGCTAGAAGGATTCAGAAGCTGTAAGAAATACATCTTTTATCAGAATATAATTTTATGACTATCTTAAAATTGATACAATTGTGGTTATTTTAATATTAATTAGAAGAGAAGTATTTTTTAGTTTTTTGATTTTATATTCAACATTTTATTAGTTTTATAGCCTTGAAGCCTATCCATGATTTTTTTAATTACAAAAAAGTGCTGAAAATACAAAATCAAATGGAAAAGAACAGAAAGGATTACTTCTGTAATCGTTTCCCCAGGGGCTGTCAGAAACTTACTTATTTGGTATGATTGATACCAGCCATTCAGATGTTCCAGTAAAAAGAAGATAATAGCTCTTTAAGGTTTCATCCTAGGCTAGTTATCCCTTAATAAGAAATCAAATAAAAGGATCAAAAGAAAAAGTGAAAATAAGTTGCACAACACATCCATGGTTCCCCTTTATGCTTAATGAGGCCAATGGATTACTACTCTTAACATGAGGGCAGAGAGAGGAGAGAGAGAAAAGCAATTCATATTTCTTCTTTTTGCCTATTTCTCCTCTTATTTTTACCATTGAGAAATAATTTTTTTCTTAGATTATTTTAAAGCAGATTCTTATCAGAGCTAGGCTGGCCACCCATCTTCTCTTGAATCATATAACTGATTGGCTGAGAGAAGACTGAATAATATTAGTCAACATTAGTAAAATCTGATAGTAATTGTAAACCTTAGTACATTTTTAGCTACACGTTGCAGAAAATATGAGAGGAACAAGTTCACCACAAAGCATTGAACTTTGAGGGCAAAATAAATCTCTGTAAAATATTGACAGTTTATCTGAGCATGTTTCATGGAGACAAATTATTTAAGGACAAAATTAATGATAATGAAAAAATGTTATAAATACTGAAATGCTGAATCAGCTAACGATGAAATTTCAGTCCATTAATGTATTCCAACACAGCTGCTGAACTCATATCACAAAATACCTTTTCTCTGTTTGTCACAGTGGTAAAAATTCATAACACTCCACAAAATGCACAAGTTTAACTTTTCAGAAAATATGTAGATGATATAAAAGTGGCAAGGGAAAGACCAAACAATATTTATCCGAGGTCTTCTGGTTTCCTTTTTGGCTGTGTATCTATGCAGATTTATTCTAGAATGAAACCTATTTATTTTGGGTGGTTTTGCTGGGGTTTTTTAAATTGTCTTTTTTACAGGATGCTGGATTCTTTTTTTCTAATTTTTTGCTTGTTTAGCATATCCACACACTACATATCCTTAGTGTGCAAAATTTCTTTTGCATTATTTATACTCTAGATATGCTCCTGCATGATGTTTATCTATCTCCTGCAAAATACTGTATGAAAATAAAGGTGTATGTTCTCTAGCAGTATTTCATGCTAATTTCCCCAGAACCCTTTCCTATCAGTTCTTGCGCAAGTTGTAACTGATTTTCTTGACCACATAAATCTTTTGAAGGATTCTTCATTTTTGAAAGTGGAGAAATATGTTCCTTTGTTTTCCTCTGATAAACTGGTACAAGTCCTTCAATGAGTAATGAAAACTATTATTGTACAATGAAAATTAATTCCATTAAAAAAAAAAAATCTTTCCTTTTTTGATCTGGTATTGTGGAAAACCACATTATAGTAGATTGCTTTAATATACCAGGTTTTAAAATGCCCCAGTTGTGTCCCCATTTTTACCTGGCACATTTATTTAAACTGTAATCTTACATTTCATCTTTTCTCATTTAAGGTGCTGTCTTCCATAAAAACTGTTCTTTGTTTTCCTGAATACATTAAGATCCATTTCCACCTTAACATTTGGAAGCATTTAGAAAAATGTCGAAAGAAATATATTATAGAACTTTTGTCATTGACAAACAAGATTTCCACTAAGCATCTTCAATACAAATAATACCCAATGTGATTCTGCTTCCTTTTCAAGTTTATTTAAAAAATTCCTTGCTATAACACCCTGACTTTGACAGTAGATATGCAGGAAGGACTAGATTTACAAGCCCTTCGGTAGTTCATTTGCTGCTTGTTTTGGATGGTTTGGATTGCAGCTTCTCAGCACTCATGCATGACCTTTTTCCAAAGCTGCTGTTTTTACCAGAGTTGATTTAATTGCAGAGATGAACTTTAACTTTTGAAGAGTCATAATCCACTCATTTGATGCACATGCAGTTATCTTTCTTGTACTCTTTCAGAAAAAGGTCCTATTAAAGTTCAAAACTGCCTCATTGAGTTCCTGAACTGAAAGAATATAAAATGTTGTTTATTACAATGCTGTCTTTTTATTCTTGAGAAGGCATTCAGTGACAATATTATGGATGTCATCCAGCTGTATCCTATACATGCACACTGATAACAGAAAATTTAAAAATTAAATAAGAATGTCTTGCTATGTGATAAGGTCACTTTTCCAATATCTTTTATTTTGGGAAGTAAACATAAATACCTTAAAATTCAATAAAAGATGTCCTTTACTGGGGTGAAGGAAGAGAGAGATGATGTAGGTTTCTTTTCAGCTCTGAGCATGTAAAGACCTGACAACAGATGGCATAATAAAAGAGTTGTTTAAACAAGATGGAAAAAAAGAAGACTATAGATAGCAAGTAAATGTTACCATCCTTTCAGACGCCGGACACCCCACTTTCATGCAGAATGGAACACACCTCAGATGGATTTTCACACAACACTGTGTAAATTCTGTCTGTGGAGAGTCACCTCTGGTGGAGGACACAAAATGATGTCTTTTAAGTGAACATGTAATTTTTAAGATGCTCGACAGTTAAAATACATATCACATCAATAAATAGAATAAGAAAACAAAAAAATACCCATGTCATATTTAAGAATGTCAGCTCCAGCCAGTCAGCATATTCAGTGTCCGCAGAGAACTTTTAATCATACATAGTGGGAACATTTTAATTGAATTGACTGGCCCAGAGTACAAGAACATAAGTTGCTGAGTATTAGGAGTTTGCTCCAAAAAGTCAATCCAGTTCTAAGAGTTTGACCAACAAATAGATTCAATTATTTTAATAGAAATTAGTACTACTTTAAATAATTTTGTGATTATTTTGTGACTCACATCCATACCATCACTGGTTCTCATCCAAATATTGCTGTAATATTTAATTTAAAACATAATGAAATGTAGGCAACTTTGGGAAATGGAACACTGTCTTGTCTCTATATGGCACCTCGGAAGAAAGACATTAAGGAATGATGTAGCCACCTAAGCACTGGTATCTTTTGCTACTGAAGATATGGAGACATCTAAGTGGGGCTGACAGATACAGCAGGGGACCTCTAGGTAGTGTCTACCAACCCACAGGGAACAATTGGAAGTCTTTCTGGATACCCCACTGTCAAAGTTTGGGAAATATATTCTCCAATTTAGCACTTCCACTAAGACCATGCACTGCTCCCCCCTTCACTTCCATGCGGTGCACTGGAGGGGAGAATTAGAGGCACAAAAGTCATGGGTTGAGATAAAAATAATTTCCTAGAAACAGCATTGAAATAAGAAAAGAAACAGTAGCACCAACAATACTAATGACAGAGGGTACAAGATAAGACATGATTCAGACAAAACCCTCCTGACAATAGAAAATACCAGATGTCTCCCTCTGCCACATTCACTCGACCAGAAGGAACTCCTTCTCCTTAGAAGAGGCTTTCTTCCCCTCAGCCCTAGCAATGACATGAGTTTGTATGGAATAACCTCCAGGTCCTAGTCCTGCTGCCTCTTGGCTACTGCAAAAATTAACCTTGTCCTGGCTGGAACCAGAACACACACTAAAGTAGCGTTATACGTTTATGTTTACAGTTAATTTTAGAATCCAACTTGTAAAGAAATTTTCCTGTTCACCTCAATAATGTTTTGAGGAACACTCAGTGAAGGAAGCAATTAGTACAATTACTCTTTCCTTAACAGAAGCATTTTCTAAGACACTGCCTGACACAAACAATTTTTCAGGTATTTTGACAACATAATGAAGGCTTTATTTATGTATTTTGATTGTCAGCCTTTATTGTACTACAAAGCACTACAAATAAAGCTGACACCATAAAGTTTGAGTGCTTGACTGAGAGCATTAAAGCAGATAGACATACTCCAAAAATACTGCTGGGTTTTCTCCTACAAAAAATTTCTGATTCATGTCACGAGTGAAAAGCATTGCCTGATGCCTATCCATCTACTGAAAGATTCTATGATTCCCATCAGGTTGCTCCTAGTCTAATCTATTGATTTTATGTAATAAGCAATCTTTCAGCAAGTCAAATACAAAATAACAACATATACCACTGTCATTTCAGTTGTATTATACAGAGAGTGTTGCTATGAGCAAAAAGAAAATATATTTTATATGTAAACCCAAATATCTGAATTTAGTATGGACTAAATCTTAACAATCTAATCAATTTTGTAGTCCATATTTCGATCTGGACTGTAGGGCAATCGCAGAAAAACAAAACACAATCATAATAATTGCAGTAGTAATAATTCAGTTAAAATTATTATGTGTTATGCTCACCTTTTTCAGTACCCCTTTATACTCTGAGGTTGACAGCACCAATCTTCCTCAAGCAAGCAAAGGTACAGGGAGCCAGGACCGGGTATAATGTTTGCAGCAGGGCATCTGGTCTCCATGTTCTTCAGCTACACTGCAAAGAGGGCAATACTCATATGTTTCTTCTGCCTGTGTTATTCCTTCCTTTCCTCTTTTCTCTTTTTTCGTTTTTACTGGAGTCTGGTTTTGAACAAAGTTCTGCATCATACTCTTTCTTCACTCATCTGTAACTTCACTGTCTACATGAATTTACTATGTATATGGTGTATTTAATATTAGACATTTTTTCTTTGCTGTCTTTGTTACTTTCAAACTTTTTTTGCCCAACTTCTAGATATGCATTTTTTTACCAAATACCTCCAGTGTCTGCCTGTGTCCCTTACCATTCTCCGTTGTACTTTTCCATGATGTATCACTTTTCCACATTTCTCAAATTCTCTGCTGTCAAACTAGGCCTGTTTCCCTCTACAGTATATCATTATAATGGTAATAAATATCTCATTTACACAGAATAACTACTTGTTGTTACTGTGTAAAAAGTATGATTGTTCCATACAAATATGAGGAAAAATAAAGCAAATGGTAGCCATAGCTACCCAATCACTTAAAAAAAGTAAATTCTGTTGAAGGTAAACCAAATGAGATCAAAGCTCCAGGAACATCAAGAAGTTCAGGCAAACCAAGGCTGACAAGTTTTACTCCTGAAGCCTTGCAAATTTGGTTAGTAGGCTGTTACTAGCAATGGCAATACAATATTACTCGGCTGGAGTCCTTCAAACTCAGTTTTGCTGATCATTGCAACCTGCTCCACATAAGAAAATCTTATTTTTCATTTTATAAGAGTGAATTGAGAGCTCGCCTAGACTTCAGACTTTGCTGAAAACTTCCATCTGTGGGCTGTTAACAATTTTCTAGTGCATAAGTCCATCCTTTCTTCTTAAAATTTGATATTAATTTCTAGGGTTTCTATGTGCATATGTATACATTTGTGCATATATATATATATATTCTTGTTAAAAATATTTGATTATTTCTACAGGCTGCCTTGGAACATACTACACACTGTAGTGAGAGTCTCTTCAGAGAAGTTACGAGTGTAATTTCTGCCACAGAAGAATGTGAATATGTAAAACAAGGTAGAAATGCAACTTGACCTTTTACTTCACAGAATTAGGCTTAAACTGGTTTTAACAGTCTCTCTAAATATGCTCTCGAGCTTGCACTGTATTTCTTTCTGCCTTCCCGCATGGGCAGTTCTCATTTTACATAACTGAACTGTCTTTGTGAACAAAGTAAGCATCAGATGTCCTTGAGAAAGGACATTTGACTTAAACTTTGGATCTCTGTGAATAGGTGACCATCAGAGAAATGAAACTCAACAGTGATGAAAGGACTTATTGTGTCAACTTTAAAATGTGTGAAAGGTAGTTTAAGTGGTGGGTCTGAGTAGGTGCTTTTCACAAAGATGAGTTGGAATGTTTTTTATTATTACGCAACCAAATTCAAATTTTGGCAACTGAATGAAATTGAGTGGGGTTTACTAACAGTGTGATACATACTGTGTTCTTTTTGCAAAACAACAGTATTTTTAAGCAGTTGAAACTCTACTGCTTAGGCTCATGTTTTTCTGTGATAAACTAAAAGTTTTTGTTTAAAAGATGCATTTTTCCCTAACCTTTAGAAAATCATGTTTGTCTTAAATTAACTGAATTGGAGTCTTAAGGATAACATTAACCTTTTACATGTTATGATAGAACAGGGTCTTCTCTGACCTATTGATCATTAGTCACCTAAGGAAAGTTTGCAAAGGACAGTGACCTGAAATTATTGATCTCTTTCCAGCTAATAACTCCATTTTGAAGAACTGCCTGAAAAAGGAAGCAGGCATTTTATAACCTATGATGGAAATTAATTTCTTACATATTCAAAATGCTAATCACAGAGAATGATGTGACTTTACAAGATAACATTAGTTAGGAAAAAGATATTTTAAAAACAATAAGAAAGTTTTTTTACCCACTGAGTCATGGATACTTTACCAGTGGTAGTGAGGATTTTTTTAATTGAAAGTTCATCAGGAGGAAAGAAGTTCCATAATGCACTAAGAATTGTGAAGTTTTTCAGATTAATTTGTCCTCCATTATTGTCATAGAAAGAAGGAAAGGAGGAAAGAAAGAAAGAAAGAAAGGAGGAAAGAAAGAAAGAAAGGAGGAAAGGAGGAAAGAAAGAAGGAAAGAAAGAAAGGAGGAAAGAAAGAAGGAAAGAAGGAAAGAAGGAAAGAAGGAAAGAAGGAAAGAAAGAAAGAAAGAAAGAAAGAAAGAAAGAAAGAAAGAAAGAAAGAAAGAAAGAAAGAAAGAAAGAAAGAAAGAAAGAAAGAAAGAAAGAAAGAAAGAAAGAAAGAAAGAAAGAAAGAAAGAAAGAAAGAAAGAAAGAAAGAAAGAAAGAAGGAAGGAAGGAAGGAAGGAAGGAAGGAAGAAAGGAAGGAAGGAAAGGAAGAATTGTCACTTTGAAATATAACTGTCTGGGGAAGAAGATAACAGTCCAAGGATCTTTTGTATATGTCATGTCTAGAACTTCACTTTAAAAGTCTTTAAACTTTTATTTGTCTTCCCATCTGCAGTAAAAAATAAAACAAAAGAAGTTGCACATCTTTCACAAGATAGTTCTTCCTTCTATTTGTGTTTAAAGAGAGTTCTTTATGGCTTCATAAACAAATGTAATGATTTTTCATGCATTGTATTACCAATATGGTAACTTAGGCACCGCTGCTTCTGCAAGACACTGTTCTCCAAGAGTTCCTTAATCCTCTTCTCCAAGTATCTATGAAGTTGGGCTGTCTTTCACATAATTGCCTTTAACCATCAGTGAAATCTATTCATTCCTCACAGTTATTTTGTTGTCTACTCGTTCCATTATTTGTCATGCCCAGCAATTTTGCCTGTTCTGCCCAGACACTCATGACTGTACAGGTAGCCAAACCTCAGCTGTCCCCATGCATCCTTTCACAGAGGAAGCAATATGTTTCCAGTAACAGATAGCTCTTGGAAAATATGCTGCCAGTGTGTTCCTGTCTCTTACATTCAGGCATAATGATAGAACATACAAAAATTTAAATAAACAGGTACCAATTGATTTAGCATTCTCATAGCCCCTTTGTTCTCTAGATTTTCTGATTTTTTTTCTTGTGGTTTCATCTCTTTTTGCAATCACTCTCTCTTCTGATTATTTCCTTGTGATGATTTCACAACATCCTCTTTTATTATAAATAGGCCTTCTAGAGCAAGGCTCAAAGGAGTTAACAGCAGCAGGCAAAGTAAGAAAGAGGTTAAAGCAGCAAGCCAAAGGGTAGGCAGATTGTCAAATAAGAAGACGATATAAAAGAAGAGAGCAAGACTAAGAAAGAGACAGTTCCCTCTGTTAACTACAAGTTCCCATAGGTCGTGAAGCCACATCAACTCATCCCAGTTTTCAGCCACCTGGCAGTAATTAAACTGCATTATTACTAATACCACAGCACCCGCAAAAACGCCTCTGACTCCTTTCTGACTGCATCTGTTTTTGCCTCCAGAGAACCCCCACTCACTGTTCCCAGACTACCGCAGCATTGTCACCCTACATTAACACTCTCACTGTGACCTCTCTTACTCTAAGGTGAAACCATTGTGATCTTGCCACAAAACTAAACTTTACCAAGGAAGACACACAACCTTTAACTGCCTGAAACCAAAGGGTTAAAAATATGTATTGCCCTAGAGGGTATTTTCACATACTGAAAATCTACACCCCTAGCTGTGTCAGCAAAATACCCCCAATTTAATGCATTTCATTGAGTCTCTCTTGACATAAGAGTTTTCTTCTTGAACCTGTGAACCAAAGGTGCTACATAAGGACAAAATGCACTGACACTCAGTGCATCTTGGTGTATATGCAGGGAATTTTTTTGTGACATGCAATCAATAATATGTCTTCAGTATTTCTCTATGCCTTTGTGCTGTGAAATTAATGATTAATTATTGAAATAAACCTATATATATGTATATATGGGATTTTAAGAGCTTATAAGACTTTAAATGTTATTGACTACAACAGCTTCTTATCCATATGGGGTGTAATATTGAAAAACAATAATCCATGTTGATGGTATCTTGCCTTTGAAGTTTCCCAGCAGATTGAAAAGAGAGTATTTCTACTGCTGGCCACTTTGCAGTGACAGTTGGGTGAAGTAATTGTAAACACTGAAGATGACTTTCCATATGGTAAGAATTCCTAACATTACTTGGTGATCACCAGTGTATGTTCATTAACACCCAGAGATGCATCACCTTTTGGAATACGATTGTCTAGTTAGAAATTCTATTGTGTTGAATATGTCTACAACGTATCATTCATAAAAATTACCCAAGTTAGACGTAGATTTTGGTCATCAAAGGCAGAATATTTATTTATTTGGATCCTCTTCCCCACCATCCCCTGTCCTGCTCCTCCATTCTCTTTCAGAAATGAGATGAAAGAAAATTATACAGATGCAAATAAAAATTAGTTTTCAGTCAGACTCTTCAGTTCATAGTCAAAGAGTCTTTCCACAACTTCCATTACTTTCTGCTTCATTGAAGCCCTCCAGCACAGGATTACAAGTTACAAATTTACCAGTTGAAATTCCACATTTCCCAGCTGCTTTCAGACCCTTTCCCTGGATGATACTAGATACCTATATTTAGATAGGCTAAATCAGGTCCTAGATTTCCATTTTTTAAAATTTCATAACAAATCGCGACTGAAGTGATAGGAATATCTCTCTCTAAAGAGACTATAGTATTTCATCAGGATGTGGCTCCTCATAATTGTTTGCTACTGTCTTAAACTAAAAAATCATTAGTTTAGAAAAATGCAACTGTTTCTGAAAACAAAATCAGAAGCTAGATGTTAATATTTTGGAAATGTAACTGAAAACTGAAGAATTTAAATAGCTACAATATATTTCAAAATACTTAGAATTTTTTATTATTGTTGGTATCTTAATTTTTCAGAAATACAACAAAACATTAAATATTAATTGGCAAATGTTTTTCAAATACTGAGAAAAAACCAATTTTTATATATAATATCTAGAAATTTTAATACTACATTGACAAATACAGAAATTTCACCAATCCTACCGTCTTCAACTAAATCCTTCCTCTTCTACCCCCACTGAAAGCACAAAAATCTACATGAATTTTTTTTTTTTTCTCTTTTCATGAGGGCTCACAGAAAAGAACAAAGACTAAAAGTTTCGTTTTCAAATTATATTCAACACACTGTAGAAACCCTTTGAACACAATCGATTTATTTATTTTATAACTAATCTCATTCTTTGTCATATTCTGTACTTAAAATCATGGTTTGCTCAGTTTCTTGTTTCAATGGCAGTAGAATGTTTCAGAAACTGAGGAAAAGATAAATAAATATGTTGCTTCATGAAAATATTTGTGCAGCAAAAGTCATATCTTCTATTTCAGATTTTTTTCCTCTTCATGAATAAAACACTCATGGTTCTTTTAACTCAAGCTGACATAATTATTCCTAGAACCATAGAAAGCCTTTGGTTGGAATGACCTTTGAAGGTCATTAATAAGTATAAAGGTTGGCAGTCCACTTAAAATCAGATTAAGCAGCTTTTAGGCATTATAGTCATGTGGTATCTGCAATGCCAGAGGAAAGAAGGAGATATTTCTAGCATGCAACTGGTCTTATCTTAAAGCGCAAGTCTCAGACCAACCACGTACTTCTAAATTGTCCCAACAGCACCTATTTATCATCTTTAATTAAAAAAATAAGGCTGAAAATTACTGATGTACAGGTATAGACACATTCTATTGTCTAACATTAGACATCACAAATCTTACTCTTTCTCCTTCAGGATATTTTCTAGAGTGCTTCTGTATACCAAATTTTACCTAATCCTTAAAATCAGTCAGCCAGCTGAGGCTCATTTTGAACCTTAAAGGATGCTCAGCACTTAGGCGTTGGCTCCCAGTATGATCAGCTCTCTTTAAGCTTTATCATAATTCACTGAAGTTTAAATCCTCAAACCAATTTCTAATTTAATCCTTTAAATGTGTTTGAACTGGACTGCATCCAGTATGTGTATAGATCACTGAATGCAATACAAGAAAAAGGGTTGGGTTAATTTTAAGTTAGAGTTTTTGGACAAAAAGGAGATTATCTCATTCAATGAAATTATATACAATATTTTTTAAAAATTAAAATGCATGTTTTCTTTTAATTAAAGGGGTTTATTAATATCTCAGTGAAGTTTCTAAAAGATATATACCAGATTTTTTTAGCTCTGCTATTAATCATGAATCACTAAATGAAAAAATATAAACCAAAATGTCTGGGATAAAATCAACTACTTTTTTTGCTCACCTAGGGCTGTGCATTAGTCTCAAAAAACAAACACTTTCCAATTCTCTGAATTGCTCCAACCGGTCCATAGGCTAGGCAAGGTTATATACCATAGG
>VWZG01007997.1:5097-20148 GCA_013396735.1 Grallaria varia | reverse complement strand
TTTTTTTTTTTTTTATCAGAGAGTTCACTGTTACAGGGAGAAGGAGAGACCCATCACACAGAATGAAAGCTTTTCTGAGACAGCCAATTTGCACCCATGACCTGCATAGGATTATGGGAAAACCAAACTTATGATGTTTTCTATGTCTTTTTCATCCTAATCCTTATGCTTGCACTGACACAAAAAGTAATACCATTCTTAGGGCTTTGGATTTTTTTGTTTTGTTTTTGTTTTCTGCAAAACTTTTCAGCTTTAATAATTCTATCTTTTCTTATTATCAAAACAGGAACTGAACATATGCAAATACAGATAATACATGATACCATTTGTATAGTACTATGTGGTCTAAGCTATACTCATGGGTTTCTGTTAGAAATCTGGTATCATGTGTAAGAAAACTTAAGTGCATATGTACACACAGCGACCAAGGTGCAATGAAACACAAAAAGTAACTGAAAAGAAATAAAAGACACTCTTCCTTTTTGGGTGTTGCTTCAAGATTCTCTAGTTAGGAAGTCTACTCTCTCTATTTTCTTTCTGTAATGGCATCCTATACTCACTGACACAGTCTCGACTCTACAACGGATACTGGTGCCTTAGCAGGAGTCATCTTAGGTAACTGGGGAGCACATCTTTACTTCATGTCTCATGAATTCATCAATTCAAGTGACAATTCCACTGAAAAGTCAATACACAGAAAGCAAGAAAATTTGGAGGTCATCAGCTAAGCTCAGGAAAACAGACCACATTAACTGAAAAAAAAACCCAACAGTGGATTTCAGTTGCATTTTGGAGAGCACACTCATCCACATCTATATAGTTTTGAGGTTCTGCTTATTAACAGATTTGGCATAACCTGTTATCTCTGAGCAATGGGATTTTTGCATGTCTTTTTCCCCAAGCTATGTGAAATTCACAGGAAGGAGATTTCTTCATATTGAGAAAGTAGCATTAGTCTCCTGAGAAGTGCAGGATGTTGGGCATGTGGAAGACAGGTTCTGGTAGGGGTCCATAAATAGGTTACACATGAGAGTACTGAATACAACCACACCTTATGTTAAGGGGGATAATTTATATACAGCTGCAATTTCTATATAGAAGGGCAAGGCTGTGGGGAGATGCAAACTAACCTTGCTGTGGCATTTCTGGGGCAGGATCTAGTGGTCCCAGGGGGCTGATGTGGAGCCCTGGGGCCCTAGGCAAGGTGCAGAGAGTACTGGGGGCCTGGATAAGAATATTTAGGGCTATTGGTGTCCTCAGGGGCATGACAGTTTCTCAGTGTTTGTACAGCATTTAATAATAAATGAAATAGGATGTTTAACGTGCAAGTACTCAATGGTTTTAAACTAGGAAACAGACAGTGAACGCTTCAAGTAATTCATTACTGCAGGTCCTCAAGCCTTTGGAGAAACATAGGTTTATCAGAATGGGAAGGCTTTGGCGCTATAGCTGGACACTTAAATTCAGTTGTCTACATGGGAATTTGACACCTAGGCTGCAATGGTAGGCTCTAGTCAACAGAGTCAGTGGGATGAGATAGCTAGTCAGCTTATTCTAAATTAGACATCTCGACTTGGTCATCTGAATGTCTTTAGATTCTTGTAGTTGCACTGCCAAAGTATGACAGAGACATTTAAATTTATTCCTCTCTCATAATGCATGGTAAATCCCTAAGATGAATCAAAGTTTCCATATAAATAAGAACCCCAAGGCTGAGTATGGCCCCTCAGTTCAGGAAAGATATTGGGATGCTGGGACAGATCCAGAGAAGAGCAACGAGGTTGATGAAGGGACTAGAGCACAAGTCCTGTGAGGAGACGCTGAGGGAGCTGGGGCTGTTTAGTCTGGAGAAGAGGAGGCTTAGAGGTGACCTCCTCACTCTCTAGAACTACCTGAAAGGAGGTTGTAGCCAGGTGGGGGTTGGTCTCTTCTCCCAGGCAACCAGCAATAGGACAAGAGGGCACGGGCTTAAGCTCGGTCAGGGGAGATTTAGTTTAGATATTAGGTGGAATTTTTTTACAGAGAGAGTGATTAGGCATTGGAATGGCCTGCCCAGAGAGGTGAAGGATTCACCGTCCCCAGAGGTTTTTAAGATGAGACTGGATGTGGCACTTAGTGCCATGGTCTTGTAATTGCAATGGTGTTGAATCAAGGGTTGGTCTTGATCTTGGAGGTCTTTTCCAACCCAGCTGATCCTATGATTCTATGAAGACAAAAGTATTTTCCAAGACAAGATGTACTGTACATATAATTGCATAAACATACATAAATGGTATCACAGATGATTCTTTTATTTCTCAGTACATAAAACATAACAGAAAATGATAGAGCAATTTTGCAGGCAAAGAGGAAAAGTGTGTGGTTAATGCAATACATAACTAATGTCAGCATAATTCACTGGGACAAATGAAAATTATGACATATATAGCTTTCATATTTTTATGAAGTGCTAATTCTCTACGGATAAGGTTTGAATTGTGCCACAAACAACTATTTCAACCAGATAAACTAGCAATTTGTGTTCAGTTTAATTAGTACTTCATGTAAACATGCTGTTGTTAGTCAGCAGTGAGTTTGATACTAATTAATTAACCAATCTGTTGAATATTGCAGTTTTCAAAAAAAGAAAATAGAAAAAGAAAGTAAAAAGCACCATACCAGCAAATAATTCCTGATTTTAAGTACTCCAAATTAAATTACCTTTTTATTTTATTTGATCACTACTCTAGCTCCATAATGAATGCTGATGGTAAATTTAGCAGAAGAATGTTATATGTAAAATATTATAATACACATAAATAGTCATGCAGTAAGTGAATGTTCAATGTGAAAGCATATTAAAGATCTTCACCTTCATTACATTTCACTCCATCACATCTGAATATCCTTACTCAAGTCTGCAGACCATTTCCTAAAACTCTAGAAGCCAATCTATGAAGACTTGGTAATACTCAGATTTAAATTTCAGGAACCTTGGTATGTTAATTCTTCTCATCTCTTCTGAATATGTTTTGGAAGGAAAGAGCTGTTCATATCTGGAATTATTGGTTAGGTACAGAAAAGCAGGTAGAAAGCTTTAACAGTGAAGATGTTTTTCCGTCAGTAGCTAACAGTTCCAGTGAAGAATACAAGGACACTGTCAAGAGTATCCTCCATTTATTTTTTCCCCCTAAATAGATGTATTTAGTTGAGTTCTGAATTGGACTATCTCTTGCAGCTACAAGTGTGGCAAATAATAAAGAAGGTCTTTTCCAACCGGAAGGGTGAACCTAAAACTCTCAGTATAGCTACCTCTTCTCTGGTAACTAGGTCAAAATAATGTTCTGTGAATAAAGTATGAGATATACAAGGTAAATGTTAATGTTTGATCACAGTTCCTGTGTCTCGCTGTAAATTCTAGAAAGTAAGCTTCATTGCCTGCCTTGATAAAGTGGTTATACAGTACAAACATTTCATAATGCACTGAACTCCCATAAATCAATTTGAAATTAGTTTACTGTCAGCTTGATAAATCTCATCTTATCGTTATACCTTGAAGGTGATTTAACAAGTATTTCACAGTGTATAATTTATACCATGTTAGGGAGAGATAAGAAAACAAGTGTTCCAAAACAAAAATTATTGTCACATTCATTTATAAATTCTGCTATGTTAAAGATTTGAATAAAGTTTTGAATGAAGATTTTGGATAACACTTATGCCTAATCATAATTCTACTGTGTAAACTCTGAAATCTCTTGCGTCAGGTATAACTTCAATGTACTATATCATTCTGTGGTTTATATAACCAGGTTTTTCCTAAGAGTGGAAACAAATCAACAGTCACTGTAAGTCTGAATAGTACCCGGAAGTGTTGTTTGTTTATTTTCTTTTGGCTTTCACCACCCATGATAATCTCAACTAATGGAAACTCATGTGCAGGAAGACATTTAGATTTCTTTCTGGAATTTTCCGTAGTTCAGAATGTAGTTGATAATTTTCTCCAATTAACCAGTTTCTTGCCTCCTTCAATTAGAAAAAAAAATAAATGGCCCTAGTGGTAATTAGCTAACATTTCTGCATGGTTCTTCATTTAATGGAAAGAAGACCACCCTGTGTTTGCTGTTGTGTCATGGCAACAAAGAAAAAACGTTATTGCCATTGCTAGTAACAAACCAGTAGCTAAAATTGTGCTAACTTTGCTGTATTATGTATTATTATGTGTTATGCTTTAGCCTTGGTCATTGAGGTCGTTAGAACAGTGGCCTATGTGAACTAGAGTTTGGTATCGGATATCTCTTGTTATGATACACAGTTTGGGATAATAGCACAAGTCTTGAACGTACTGACAGAAGCTGGGAAAAAAAAAATCACTAATTGCCAGTTGTTGGTCACTGAAGAGATGAGCCTTGAGAGCTATGAAAGGACTGGTTCAAGAGTAACAGAGAAAAGAAGTGCTAGACAAGTGGGGTTAAAAAAAGTGGATGAGCAGCAGCATAACAGCCCAGCAAGAAGCTCCATGCAGTCCAGGCTGCCTAGAAACACCATTCCCTAACAGAAGACCACCAACAGAGGGAAGAGGGGTGGGAAACTGTCACCACTGGAGCTGTGGTGGCAGAAGCATGGCAGGACACTGGGAGCCAGGCATGTGCCCCTGGGCCACCTGCCAGCTCTGGGCCCAAGCTTTCCCTCTCTCCCATTCCTCACCTGCTTCCAGAGTGCCCTTGAGGGACCTGGGACCTGCCTGATGGTTATTACAGGCTGTATGTGACACTGCAAGTGTGTGTATGTGTGTGTGTGCACCTGAGTGCATCTTTTTCCTCACAAATTCTGCGTGTTTTTCAACCAAGTTGAGTAGGTATGATTTTGAGCAACATTGTACTTCAACATAGAGAAGACGATCTTTACCACAGTCTGTAGAGCAAACAGTAGAACTGAAGCATCTTACTGTTTGATACATTAAAAAAAAAAAATTCATCAAAAAAACTCCCCAACAAACACAATTAAGTTGATTTTAAAAATTAAAATCTAGGCTAGGAAAAAAGAAAGAATTACTCAGGATAATGAGTTCCTCTGGAACTACTAAATTGCACATTGACTAGAATCACGAATATCATTGTTCAGCACTTGCTTCTGTGTCATATTTAAAACATAACCATGAGAGATATGTTCTGTGTTATATTTTAGTAAAGTCATACATAATGAGAAAATATTTGCTTTTTCTCTGTCTTTGTAATATTTAAAATAGATTTCACAGATAAATATAAGGAAATTAGTGACTGATATGTCAGCTGACTTCTATTTGAATATTTGAAACTTAATACAAAACTCAGTGAATTAACATTCACTTTAATTAAATACTGCATAAAAAATCTTGCTTTATTATGATTTCCTATACTTTTTTTCATTTATATGATTTTCTGTTGCAAGATAGGAATATTATCATATTTATAATAAAAAAAGCAAAATACAACAGAAGAACACATGAAATATTCCCATTCACTATAATCATCTTCAAATCTGAAAGCACTAGAGACAAAAGAAAAAGTCACTCTGATTTCAGTCAATTGCCAAGATTAGAGATATCACAGCTGCATCTGATTTGCAACAATGAAAAGAAAATCAGTTTATGTGGTGTTTATTAGATAACATACATATATAAGTAATACTTCTAATATTAGAAAGAAGTCTCTTTGGACCTACACCAGATTGATGATGAATAAATGAAGTTAATACACAGTAAGGTTGCTTGACTTTTTTCTCTTTATTTTAAATGTATTTTGGCAGGAAAAAGAAGTGTTAAACATCCTTTAATTTCCTACTCATAAATGCACAAGATCTTGTGTCTGCTTTCTCCTCCCATTATTACCCAAGCATTTAGAAGAATATGAAGTCTGTTTTTCACTGTAAAAGGTCATAAATGAAATGGAATGCAGCAACGCTGGCAGCAAACACTTTGCAGATCTATCCGAGGCCATTTAAGGGCTGTTTACTTTTGGATGAAGGATTACCTATTGAATCCGAAAGAGGTTGCAAGCTGAATAAACACCATCTAGTAGGGTCAGCAGAAGCATTGTCATGCAGCAGAAGGAACAAGGATGTTCTAGGTAGACTGGCAATGCATCATACATCTAAATCATACTAAAAGGGTTAGAAGGCACTGAGTTTAAATGGCACAAATAGAAATGGCAATTTTCAACAGATTTTTTCGGGAAGGATATGGTTAAAAAATAAAAAGGATGAGTAAGTCTTTTCTTGTTAATGAAAATGGCAGCCTACACTCTCCAGAAAGGAGGAAAAGACAGTATGTGATGAATACAATTCAAAGCAAGTCACTGGATGTATCTGTAGGCATGTAACTGTAAAGGACTAGTTCATATGATTCTCCCAAGTAATTTCAGTGGAGTAATGTTAAAAAAAAGCATTAAAGGATTTTGTGTTGTAAAAATTTTTTTGAGCCATGTCACTATGCTATACATATGGAGAAAAATAAAATCTAGAATGAAGGAAGGATGAAGAAATGGCTATTCAAATTGGTATTAAATAAATATGTTTTTTATAATCCTGATTAAGAAGGAATTATTGAAATGTGACATGCTTTCAACCTAACTAAACAAGGACTGGGAAGTGCAACATGCAGCATGTTTCCATTAGTTATAGGATGTGTGTCACTATCACATCTCTAAATTAAGTCCAGGTTCTTGGATGTCTTTGATGTTTGATTGTTTTTCATCTCTGTTGAACAGAGTAAGTGTCAAAATACTCTCCTATCTTCTTTATTTGATTATAAAGTAGACTATGAGTACTTGAGCTATCAAGATAAATATCAAGCTTTATCAATACTCATCTGAGGAAATAATATGTGTTATTCTGATTTAAATAGTAAATGTATTTTTTCAAGAGATAACATCCAGGGCATGTATTGAAGTAATTTGAATTGAACTATGAGCTTTTTCTCTTTCATGACTACAGAATAAATTTCTGGGATAACAATATGGATAGAAATGATTAATTCTCAGTACACTGATTTTTCACAACTGAAATGAGAGTAATTGTTCTATAGTAGATCTTCAACTTCCTTCTGATGCACTACACTGTGGAAGGCATCTAAATGTATGCACTAGTTTGTTCCTGTTAGTCCTATAAATAATACAGAATAACAATGATAAATATTTGAACTGAACTGAAGATATTTTGCATACTGTTAACCTGAGTGACTAAGGAGTTTTTGAAAGTCAAATCTTTGCCTTTGCTGTGGGTGCTGAGTGTGGAATTACCCAGGTGATAAAGTCAGTAAGAAAAAAGGTTCATTGTAATCTAATGCTTTCTTGAAGGCAAGTGTATGATTAATTAACCTTCAGAACTAGATCAATGGTGCCAGGTTATTATCCATTCAGACTGGTTTTGTGTTTGCTTTCTTTATCAACAGGCTATGCTCAGTGGGAAAATTAATGGTAAATAGAAAATTTATTTTCCCTCACTTTGTGCCAAGAGGGTTTAAAATTAGATAATTGTGATAGATTAGACATCTGGCATCAAATCTGACCTCTTTCACTGTTCTGTTTGAATGCATTATAGTGTATAACATCAGTGCCCCCTGCTAGGAGAGGTTTAAAGTGCAAGCAATAGAAAAATAATATTCACACATTATGATACAAATTTTAAAATATAATCTCAGAATTTTTTTTAGTTGACACTTTAAATAGCAACATGGAAAATATTTCAAGCATTTCACTGGATTTGGGTCCATTTGCTTTTACTAGATTGAAAACAGGAGATTATAGCTCATGAAGGATTTTCTCCTGAATTCTGTTCCTAAATATTTTAATCTTTTCATCACTGCCAGATTGCAGCATCACAGAAAATCAGAATGCCTGGTTATGAGTTTATTTTTTCCTTACCTATGACTTATGCATGTAATTTTCAAAAGTATTTTTACTTTTTATTGCTATTTAGATTTGTAGATCCACACATAAGAATGTTGAATTCTGCATCCTCTTCTGATTATATCTGAACACATTTTTATTTAAAATGGTGTAGTGATTACTTATTTCTCCCGGTCATTTTTGCACTCTTAATCTTCCCTTCAGCACTGTCACTGATAATGCTTTAGGCTGCACTTGAGCTCTGTGTTGACTGTGTTAATATGCACAGTGTTGTTTGACACCTCAGTTATTTCAAGGTTTTCAAGGTAACAACACATTCTTCCCAGAGAATGGAAAACTCATTTGTTCAGTATGGGACAGTATTTTGGTACTAGGAAGTTCAATTTGCTTAGGATATTTTAGGACTACTCTTTATATTTTCTTGAATATAGTTTCTGTCTAAGTTTGTCTAATGTACATTTTTTTTTATTTTTTTTTTTGGGTGCATTTTCCCCATTTTAATACTTCTTCCACCTTTTTAAGTATAAATTTAATGATATCCTTTATCTATCAGTAGATGCACTGCTCTCACTTTTATACAAAAATAGAACCACTAAATTATGCTCCATATAATACATGGTACATGACATATGTGCGATGTGAGGACAGTTTATTCTGCTGTTGCTACTTTCTGTTACTTTCTGCTACACTAAGTAACAACCCCAGGCACCATTACATGCTAGGGGTGGAACAGGGGTGGATGAAAAGAGATGCCGAGAAGGGATCTGGGAGTCCTGGTGCACACCAACCTTCCCATGAGCCACCAATGAGTCCTTGCAGCAAAAGCAGCCAACAACCTCTGGGACTGCATTAGGTAGAGCAGCTCACAGGAGGGTATCCCCCTTCTCTGTTCAGCCCTATGGAGACGTGTCTTGAGTGCTGGGACTGGTGCTGGACTCCCCAGCATAAAAAAGACATGGATTTACTAGAGGTAGCCCAACGAAAGGATGTGAATGCATTGCACAAAAGAGAGTTATTGCAAAATCAGGCTACTGCATAATTAAGAGCAGACATCAACCATATAGGCTGTACCAGCCTAAGGTTGTACCTGTGTCTCAGTGACACTCTTTGCGACAGTCAGGCATACTCTCAGTTTTACCTGTGCTCTTCCATGAGCCTGCCTTTCCCTTGGAGACTAACAATTTCAGACCAAGAACAACCAGTGTATTGAAACACTTCCAGATGTTTCCTTGGCAGATATTGCCATATAATCTCAAGAGCACAACTTTCAGGACCCCAGTTTTAAACTGTGGATGATGATGATGTCATTGGATTTTCTATATAACTACAGAACTGTGAACTTAGTCTTTTACCTTTTGAATGAAACCAAATGAACTTTTCAGATTTTGGAAACTGGAGAGTGCATCTCCTGAAGACTTATACACCGTAAGGATGCTCTTAGAAAATTGAATGCACAACGATAGTGGTAAAATAGTTCACAAGTCTTCTGTCAAAATGGTGCTAAGCCATCAAACAATAAACTGATACATGATAGGGAGGGGGGAGTAGGGTGGAGAGGAGAGGGAAGAGAGCTGACATAGTATTGGTAAGGTAAGAAAAGACACCCTAAGATCCAGTACACCCTCTTCTACTTCTCCTGAAACTGCAACTTCGCATCGACAATTTGAATTTAAGTATCAAGGAGAGAAAGAATATACAAAAGTAACATTATGTCAACTGATGACTAATTTCCAAGGAAATACTGCGGATGGAGGCGGACTGACTTGAACCCTGGCCAACTTTTTCAAACTCTTGTGTTTAATGACTCACAAATAAATCAAAATAAAGAGAAGTAAATGAAAATTAACTAATTTCTATAGGTGAATACATGCAAATCAAATTGACCATTGCACTACTACTATGTGTACCTTTCTTAAATATAGTGGTTGCTCTATTTTGCACCTAGGTGCATTAGAGGGCGTTTTTGTTTGTTTTTTGTTTTGTTTTGTTTTTACCAAACAGTTACATAGTTCAGATTGTCTTTTGTTCAGCTGCATTTAAGCTTCAAAGATAAAAGATATCTTCCTGGATGGCCTGTGAGTTGAGAAAGCCAAAATTTCACATATGATCAAACAACACAGTTTCAAAAGTAAGACTGTAGATTTTACTCAAATTGATTGAAGATTTAAATATCTTCCTGAAGATATACCGAGGAAAACTAAGCATTTGTTAAATATTGCAAGACCTCCATGCACATGAATCTTACATCCTCCAGTGCAAATCAGACATGTTCTTTCTTCCTGTTTCAACACAGAAAAAGAAAAGCAACACAAAGGTGATAAATTTCTGCTATACATGTCATTTGAGATGTGGAGTAAGAGCATCTCTTTAGATGCTTGTAAAATTCTTGCAACAAAAACCACATATTTCTAAACATATTCAATTAAATACTTCAAGATAAGTTCTTTTCTCTGTTCATTTTACAAGATCAGCTCATATTCACTTTTAAAAATGGATGTCACAGATGTCTTAAATGGATTCAACCAAACGGAGCAATCCCTTTTTAGGTCACCTGCCTGGCCTTTGCTTCTCTCCAGAGTGTTAAAGCAGGAAAAGCAGCGATGTTAAATTCAGGTATTACATACTTGCAGCTGTAAGTTTTCTCCTCTGGAAAGAATTATCTTCTGGGCATATGTGTCCACTTAAAGATTCTTGGATTTGTCCATTGACATCGAATGAAGTTTTCATGTTTATTGATCTGGTCCTAGATATTTTTCACTTGATTAATTGGAACCATGACTTTTCCAAAAAGCAGTCTCATTTTTCTGTCTTAATAGTTCTTTATCTATATAGCTAAATGTCTAACTTTTCTGTATTTATGATCTGGATTTTTATGATGACACAAAAATCCGAAGAAAAAATAAATACAGACATATACTTGACCTGGATTGAAATCATAGTAGGGTAACTCATTTCAGTACACTAATATGTTCTTGTCTTTCTTCAAAAGAAAAGAGAAATAAATAAGAATGGGAAAATTTTCTCTTTGAACATTATTTTATTGTACCTGATACAGGACAGAATTGTAATATATTCTCCAGATGCAATAAAAAGTTAGAGATATTTGCTGTTTTAGTTATTAATCACAATACAATAAAACCCTGTAAATAAAGGTCATAGGAAGAAGCCAAGTTCCATGCAGCTGAAAGCCTGCATTCAAGTAAGGAAAAGAATCTATTTATATATAATTTCCTTTGAATAACTTATCTGAATTAACACTTGTACAGAACTTTGAAGGAAAAAAAATCAATCCAATTACATAGTTTGTTTTTCCTCAGGGGCACTGTGAGGAGAGGATAGATATCAGTGAGAATTCTGAGAATATACCATGCCAATTTTGTGATTTCAGCCTTAGACACCCACAAAGAAAGTAGAAGGATGAGAGAAGCATGTAACAAACTTGCTTAAGTGGCCATTGGGATTTCAGAATATTTAAACAGAATTCCATTACAATTGAAAAAGCAGTTCATGAAATAGATAGAACTGCAAGTAAATTCTATCCTTCAGTGTCTATTTCTAAGACAAGACAGGGTCTCAGGGGATGTGGCAAGTTTCTCTGTCCACAGTTGCAAGCTTCCCTTCTTTGTTTATTCTGTAAGGATCCAAAACCTATTATTAGGTAAAATTTTCAGAGAAAAAAGAAAAATTACATTGTTTTCATTGACAATAAGTTTAACATGATCAGTCAATGTGCACTTGCAGCCCAGAAAGCCAACCACATCCTGGGCTGCATGAAAAGTAGGGTGGCCAGAAGGTCAAGGTAGGTGATTCTGTCCCTCTGCCCTGTTTTGGTGAGACCCTACCTGGAATGCTGCATTCAGCTCTGGGACTGTGTACTGGGTTTTGGTCACAGGGGAGGCTAGAAGGGTCGTTTCTCTGAGAAGTTGCTGGAAGCTTCCTCCATGTCTGACCAAACAAGTGCCAGATGGATCCAAGATGGACCTGCTGCTGGCCAAGGCCAAGACCATCAGTGTTGGTGGAAGCGCCCCTAGGATAATGGTTGTAAGAATGAAAAAAAATGTAATTGCACAAAAGCAGTTGAGGCCAGATAAGAGAGGATTGAGAGTATGTGAGAGGAACTTGCTTTACATTATATGATGCTTAAAGACCCCTTCACATAGGTCCCCTCATTTGCATGTGTGCATCCTATATGTAGTACATAAGAAAAGGCAAAAAAATCTAGTGGTATGTAAAGTAGATCACCATTAAGCAGTCTTTTTTTTGCTTTAACTGTTTTTAACTGAAAGCAGGTGCTACAGAACAGAAGATTAATACAAGAAACAGATATTTCTGCACCATGCTGTTGAGTGCTGTTGAGCAGGGTAATTCACACCTAACATCAAGGCCTTTGGGAACTGCTGGGGACTCTGACACAAATAGAGTATTCATTTCACCTTAATGACTTTCCTCCTTTTCCAGAAGAATGAGTTATTGTCAGTAGTAATTGGAGTATGTAAAATAGGAAAGGGAAAAAATTTGAAGATATACAGTTTTGGTTATATTATTTTTTTCTGCTTGTTACATTAAAAAATCATGACATTATTTGAATTCAAAACTGAGAAATTTTGGATCATCTGATTAATCCAATGAGTATTAAGATACATTTATGTCTTTTTGAGGGACTTAACAGTAATAGAATAGATCCTTCTTAGTGACCATAGTTAGTTTTCAGACTATATTCAATATTTTTAGCAGCTGAACCATGGGAAATCTTTGTAAACAGCAGTTTAACTTAAACCTATAGTCACTCAGTCTGAAGATAAAGTGGGCATGAGCAGAAAACTTTCTTCAACACTGAAATAAAGTTTAATGGCAAACATGTTGTGAAGGTTAGACTATTCTATTCTCTCTGGTTTAATAAAATATGTGTTACATAAAATTCAGTCTTAAAAGAGAATGTAATAGCAACTTTTTGCTATTTAGACAAAATATTTGAATGCAACATTAAAACCTAACATTTTAAGTAAAATACAGAGGACTTTGATTTTCAGGAAAATTAAAGAACAATATATTCTGTTTCATTAATGAAGAAAAGAATGTGTCAATCTGTGTAGTCTTGTAGGAGATTTCTGTCTGAAGAAGCTAAGTTGCAAAATTGGAAGCAGGCAGAGAGAAACCTTAGCAGAATCCAGACCTGACAACAGATATAAACAGTGTTTTAAAGAGATAATAGGTCTGCATGTACTAGAAATAAAGTGGCAAAAGCATATAACTGATGAAGTCTGTGATCCATGCTTCAGAACAACACTCAGTGTTTTAAGCTGTAATTCAGTGACATGGGAAGTGCAATGCAGTGCAGTGACATGAGAAACTGAACTTGACTTTGAGCATGTGATACTTTGTGTGATACTTTATTATTTGGCGATTGAAATAACAATATATTATTACATTTTTGCTGTCACTTTCATTCTTTAGGAGCTGTCAAGTAAAGGCTTGTGCAGAAGGCTTTGATTAAACCATATGTGTAGGCAGCCTCTACATAAACAAAGCACTTTTACTTTTCTGTGCATTATTTCTATTTTTTCTCTGGATACGAAATCACATGGAGAAGTTAATTCTCTCCTTAGACAGGACTTTTGATAATGTACTCCCACTGGGACTACATATGTGTATAGTGGTTTTCTTAGAGAAAATGGAAGGTGAAAATACCTTGAGAGATTGTTTGATATTTACTCACAAAGCCTGTCCAGGTCTTCTTCTCAGTGTTGTAGATATTCAGTGCATGTTCTTTGCTTTATCTGATGTGCACTTCAAGTTTGCAGGGGAGTACATATATATACATATATAGATATATATAGATATAGATATATCTTAATGTCCATGGCAGATGAATAGAGTTTATATCTAATAAAATGATTATACATATGGTAAAAGCTACAGTTTTTCTCCAATTCCCTTCTGTGTTCCATTTTCTGAAGTTTTCCATTACTCCAAAAATACATTAAAAATAAGGAAGTTTCAAACCAAATAATAATAGAAACCTTTATAATACCAACTATAACTTGATAGGAGTGAATAAATAAGAAAATTGCCTGAATTTAGAGGGGTTTTGGGGAGAGGGTTGGTTTTGGAGTTTTTTTGTGGGAGAGAGTTTTGTGAGCTTTTTAATTAGCATCATACCTGGATCAGACTGAAATAATCTAGTGCTATTATTTTCATTAGATTAATATGAATGACCCTAAATTACATTATTAGATTAAATGTGTAAAGTAAGCCATGGGAGCAAAGGAAGACAGAATTAAACAGCGAAGGGAGAAAAGAACAGTCATTTCTGCCTTTTCTCCCAGAGGGAATGACCCTTGATGTGTTTGTGAGAACTGGCTGGGAAATCTGACAGCTTTAGCTACATAGATGGTTTGATCGCAGTCTGAACCAAAATTTTATCCTTTTTGTGATTACGCTTTTTGCCAAAACAAATTTTGAGAGTCAGAAACAAATTTTAAAAGAAAATTGAAGTGGCTAATTAGAATTTCAGGAAAACTCTACAGAATACAAGCCAGGTTCTTGGCTTTATTTTGTTTCAGCTCCTTACAAGACAGTCTAAATGGCTCTCCTATCATTTCTGAAGAAGTAGAAAATCTCTATTTCAGTGTGCAGAGTTTTTTCAATAGAAACATGTACCCCTGTCAAAAATCTTGCCTAATTGAACAAAGAGTATCCACTACCTCCATGTTGAACAAGGAACTACTAAAGATGAGTCTCATTATGGTCCTGTTAATGTGTCCTGAAATTTTGCATGTCATCTGTCTATCCTCTGTTAGAGACTGTACGTAAGTTATGGCTGGAGAGTATTGAAATAGAAGTAAGTGAATGTCACCATACTTCGTCCTGCATGTCCAGATGAATCCTTTCCCTGTGTTGCTGTCTGGAGTTATAAAAAAACATTTTAATGACTTTCCAAACAGAATATTTGAGGCCCATAATACTGAAATACCATATCTTCCTATTTTTATGAATATTTTCTGCACTTCAAAAGCTATTTAGACATTTAAGAAAGCAAAGAAGAAAGGGATAGCATGAGTCATTTCTTGTCTTAAAGCACAGCTGGAGTAAGAACTGACTCTCAGCTTTTATATGATTGTCACAGAGTGGTAACTTCTTGTATAAACCAGACTAAATTTTATCTGTCCTACTTTTTTTTTTTTTT
>VWZG01007996.1:187616-258230 GCA_013396735.1 Grallaria varia | reverse complement strand
GAATCCTTCGAGCCTGTGCAGAGCATTTTTTAGACACAGCGTGCATGGAACTGGCCCCACCCTTTAGTCCGAAGGTTCATCTGCAGGGCCTAGTGAGCTTGGACGGTGGCAGCGAAGTCCTCAGGATGTAGGTTTAGTTAGAGTATCCTCTTAGATGGATGGCCTTACAGGGCTAAGCGAGCTCCATCTGCCCGGGTTTGGTTAGAGTTGTCCTTCTCCTAGGATGGTTGCCAGGAGGCTGGTGAGCCCTTCCTGCCCATGGACACACTTTGTCAGACCCTTCAGCTGAGACCTGACTAGCCTGGGAGACCCTACTGGAGGCGCAACCACCGCCAGCATAGCTCACAACCTCATAAGGGCACGCAAGCTTCTCCCCCGCGACAAGGGGTTGTCCGTGGAGAAGTGAGTAAATGCAAGGATACACAAAAGCACCTTCATTTTCAATTGCATACAAAACTGATAAAAGAATGTGAAAAAATATGATGACTTAAAATCCATGGAAAAAAATAATTCATTAAACAGATGCAGTTTGTTATTTTCCAAAAAAATATTCCAATTCATTGCATATGAGAAATAGCAAATGCTGGAACTACAGAGAAGATTTATGTGACCATGGAGACTTTGTGCCAATGTATGAAAAAGTTTTGATGTAGTACCAGTATAATAAGGACTTCAGATGAGACTTTGAACACAAGCAGCTACAAATGTTCACCTTGTCTCTAAATCAATGTTAGAATAATGAGCAAAATAGAAATATTTTACTTACTATAAAGCAATTTATACAGCAATTAATAAGAATAACAGAGAAAAAACTTATAAGTTTCAATGGAAGTCTTTAATTTTGAAGCCACAGTTTTGAAGATTTGTGGTGATTATTTTCTTCGTCTGTCAGGGACCATCTCTATTCTGCATCACTTTTCAAAAATGATTGAAATTGGCTTTGAATGGATGCCATACAGCTCTTTCAGCATCCTGTTTGTGTTCCATTGGCTGTCATAGATGTTATAGTGTATGTCAATTGTTCCTAAGTAATACACAAATAGATCCTTATCCACTGCTAGTGGTTCTTCTCCTGGAATAATTTTTCTGTATGCGCAAGGTCCTGGAAGACCTTATTGGTGAAGACTGAAGCAAAGATGGAATAGAGCATCTCAGCCTTATTCAGTATCTGATGATGCTTCAAGAAGAGACTGAGAACTGGGACTGCTTAGCCTACAGAGGAAAAAATTTGCAGGGATCTTATCTGTGTGTAAGTGGGTGCTGGGGATGGAGGGAGTAAATAAGACAGAGTCATTTTCTTCTTGGTGGTTATATAGATTATATGTGAATAAGTAGAGTGGAATGATTAAGATTGTGTAAGGGAAGGGTGAGCCGTAACATATGAACACTACCATCAGACCCTTTGGTGAAAGAAAAGACAAGACTTCTGCATAAAACATAATTTAAAACATTTCTTACTCTGTTGCCTCCCAAGCCCCCTCATCTATGTGCTTGTCCATGACAGCAGCATTTCTCCCAAACAGCAGCAACACCTGATGTAAGGCAGGTGGGGATTTTTATTCAGCAGATATGTAAATTTTATGTTGATGATGATTTTTTCACTGTGTGTCTGGATATATCTGGCTTATACTTTTCAAATTCCCATGGCAGACAGTGTCTTGCTGAGCAGACTAGTCTGCTTTAATCTTGGACTCAGCAATTTGCCAAGGATTGCATGATTTAGACTGCATTCATAAGTAAATCAGGACCTGATGAGACCCTTTCACTTTTGTGTCACTTAGAAGAAGGAGGTAAAGAATTTCAAGCTAAGTCCATATATTTGGACAACTACAGGCAAAGTCTTTGACTAACTTCAGGAAAGTATCCTGTGACAGTGGTAGAGGGTAGTAAACAGCGTCTACAAAACACAGAGGTGAGAGAGGAAAGCAGGTGGGAAAGATGCAAAGACATCTGAAACAGAATTTCATTAAAGTGTTTGTCAAGCCAAAGGGAAATAAAGATGAAAATGAAAAAATAATGTGTTTTATTGTGAAGTTCAAGCAGAATAAAAAAAAAAAATCATATGGCATTCCTTGAAATTATTCATAAAAAGGCATCTGTAGGCTTTGTTAAAACTGTGGGTTTGGGATTATACAAAAAAACCCAAACCAAACCAATTAGCAACAAATGTGTCTCACAACAGGGGTAAACTGGTGCAGGTAAAAGTAACTTGTATCTGAAAAAATATATCATACAAACAGATGCATACAATCTGTAGTATTAAAGTCATTGTACCATGTCTCTGCAAGGCTTTTCTTCATGATTCATCAGCCTTTCATATGAGTGATATCTAGTATGATTGTTGGTAAAGATGGTAAGCAAATGTTTCAGAAATTAACATACACAAACACATCTGAGATGTCTGAGACTCAGAGAATAGACTTATTAATAGAATTCTAGCTTGGCACAGTAGTGGGGAGCTGACAACTTGTGCCCTGGATAGAACAGGCATGAGCAACCAAAGACACTTGGCTGTATGGGTAGATGACTTTCTAGGTATCCGATAATGCCAGGATCATAAAAAAGCCTGACCAGTGGCTGTCAATTGTCATGCAAACTGCTACTGGTAAGAGGTTTTTTGAGGAGCAGCAGCATGGATTTTTATATATGATGAACTTTATGCTCCAGCACTGTTGGTTCAGTCATTTACTAGGGCAGCTGAAGTGCTGTGAGAATGTTATATACTGAAGAATAAATGATTCCGTATGTGTGTGTGTACATATATACTTAGTGAATAGCAGGATTGGTTTGTACCACAAACCAATCTGTTCTGGAGATACAAGATAATATCTACTTTGCAGAGAAAGTAAAATACCAGTTCCAGGCCACCCCTGTGTACTCAGCTCTTCTCTAGGATTCTTGTAGTTTCCTACACTTGACATGCAGTTTTGACTACTAGAAATTCTATGTGTTCCTGAAATATTTGGTTTTAATTTTCGCCAGTTTTTGTCTTCTTTTTCAGCCTACTCATCCATTTTCTTTGCTGATGAACAGACTCTGCACAGTGGCCTGATAAGTATCTTTGGAGTTTTGGGCTTGTTCACAATTTTACAAGAAAAGTTATAAAATAGATTATTATGTAATTTGGCATGTGGTTCCAAATCTATGAAAAAAAAAAATAGATTAAGTCACACAAAACTTTTGCAAGGATTTAGAAAACAATCTTGTCTCAGTGCAATTTAGATGACTTGCTGGAATCAGTAGTTTATTTCTCTAGGCAGTACTTTAACAGTATATTAGCTAGTGATAAACTTGACACAATTTGAAGTGTTTATCTGAAATATACCGTATGGGACTGTTAAGTCTGTCTACACGGCTGATCCTATCTCTGGTGTTCCTTAATAGTCTTGCTTTGTAGCTCACTGTTGAAATGTCAATTTTCATTTCTAGATACTTCTCCTGAAGCGCTCAGGCTTCTCTACTACCTTAATTCTTATGGGCCAGGTATCTAAAAGTGGATAATCTATAAACTCTACAGGCCACACAGAAAATATTCATTTGCTGACTCTCACTTCACAAGGGTTTGTTTTCTCTCTAGGTCTAAGGTAGGATCAGGAAAAAAAGAAGCTTTACAGTTCACTTAAGAATCTTTCCTGAAGGCGTTCAAGGCAGGGTTGGATGGCTGCCCGAGTAACATGGTCTGCTGGCAAGTGGAACTAGATAAACTTTAGTCCCTTCCAACTCTTACCATTCTATGATTTTCTAATTTATTTTCTTTGATAGAAAAGTAGCTAGAACAGTATTTCATATCTTCCAGTTTCTATTTTGTCAGACTACTGGGACATAGGAGCTCAAGTAGCATTTCAAATGAATACAACAGAAGTGTGAACATTAAGGTACTTCAAAAAATACTTTTTAGAGGCTCTTTTCAGTCAGACTATTAACTTTCTTGTATATAGACAAAAAGGGTACTTTTGGCAACAAATATATTAGGAAGATGTCTTTTTCCAATATACAGATTTTCTGTGATTCAAAGGAGAGGAGAACCCTGCAGACTGTAAAGAAGACAATTTCAGGGGATCTGTGACTTATATGAGGGAAGAGACACTATTTGCAGTAAACACTGTATGGTAACAGAGATATACAAACTGTTTGCTGTGTGAAAAAAGCAGATGATGGAAATACAGATAAGGCTGAAAAACAGTTTTAATGGAGGAAAGATTTATAACCAGTAGTGAAAATCACAACAAAAATTATTCAACTACTAAGTAATGGAGATAAGAGCTGCAGTTTACAGTAGACTGGGATGTAGAAGGGACATACAATTCACCTGAATCTGAAAATGAGCATAACTGGGCTTGATAATACTGTAATAAATGTTATTTTCTTTCTTTATAATGTGAACTCACCTAGGTAGCATTTCCGTGGTATTATGAGTTTTTAATCCCACAGGTCATTTGATAACATGCATAATGTTTCCCAAGAAGACTGAAGACAAAAAGAAGGTGTATAGAAAGTGAAAAGAACATATTTTTTTTGTATCAAACAGCTCCACAAAATATGACTCAGACCAGGTATGGGAGAGAACATTCACCACTTATGTAGCAGACAAGTCTGAGCAGCCACAGCTGTATTTACAACTTAAGCAGAGACTGAAGAGATTTTTTTTTATCTTCTTCCACAGAACTATATTCATGTCACTTCTTCTTTCAAATTTCCATTTAAAGAAATGCCGTTTTAATTGGTGTAATCTTTTGAAGCAGTACTTTTTTCACTTTGTAAACAACCACCAGTGGAGCAGAGCTGAAATGTGTGGATGTGTGCCAGTTATTTTTCCTCACCTAGCACCTAGTTTATATATACAGGGTATAGAAAGAAAAGCAATTATACAAAGGACAAAACAGAAGTTGCTGAAGGTATATCTCTTTTGCACTAATTTGCACAAGAGAATAGTTGATTAACTCTACCTTACACTTTTTATAATCTCCTACTTAATTTCTGGTTTTTGTTTTGTTTTGTTTTTCCTTCTATTTGCTCTTGGTAATGCAAATTCATTCTCTAGCTAGAGCTAAGAAGCTAAAAAGATTTAGGTCATGGTTAAATGCTCCATTACCAATGACTATCAGTAGACGCAAACCTATGAAAAGGATTCAGTTTCTCAGTTAACTATGAGGATATCTGATTCCACAGCCCATTTTCATTCACTTTAGAGACATTCAGTGAAAATAACATCATTCCATAGTAGAACATACTAGCCACTGTGAAGAAAATTAACTCTACCCTAGCCAAAGCCAGCACAACTGGATATTGAATAATGCCATTGCAGCAATTTTTTTTCTTTACGTAATCAAGAATTAGGTGTTTGTTGAAATAAGCTGAATTAAACAGAATGCTCGTAGCTTAATCATGGGCTGATAAAATGCCTACGTCTTAACCTCTTCCACTGATAAGGACAAATCAAAATTACCATTTACTCAATTGTTAATACTGAATACAATTTCCTGTGTGCTCAGCAAAACAAATTTACATATATTTATATGTATAATAATTTTTTCAAGTGGTGTACATTATTAATAAAGATGGGAATCAGAAGAAGTCAAAATAAATCATAAAAACTGACAAATCGCATATTGAAAACCAGAATTTTTTAGGTACCTAAATAGATCCTTTCATATGGGCCAACACATGCACAGTAGATAGCATCTTAATATCTAGGTTACTTTCAAATTCTGGCATTATAAAAAAAAAATAACAAAAAAAAGAGGTGCTTAAGCCATCACCACATATTGCTGACACTAAAAGTAGAAAAAGAAGCTATGGCAGCTCGCTAATGTTAGAAAACAGAGAGGTATGTCTATTTTCCACCCTAACTGATAATCCCTCTTCAATCTGAAGAGAATCTTTCTCCTCAAATTTCACTTCTTCGGGATTCCCCAAGTGGCTGAAACTGGACTAGAGAACTCATGATGGAAGAAAGGTGTGTGAAAAGGTTTACGTCTACGGATAGTCATCACTATTTGGTAATGTGAGAAGTGGTGATCTCACAAATTAAAATATATTGCTAGTCCTTCACGTGTGGCTTCAAAACACCTTGCACTTTTTTTTCTTTAATAATTGTCACTGAATTTTCACCATAGCAAAGCTTTTCTGGAAAAGGTTCCATGAAGACAATTTTTGAGATGCTATGACAAATGCTGATGAGGTGCAGATGCAGCCCCTGCTTGACCTAGGAAACATCCAGCTATTTTATGAGCTGTCCCATTGCCTTGAAAATTTATGAGAGTTTCCAAGGAACAATCCTGTTTAGTATTGTCAGTGCATTCTCAGTCATCCAAACGAGTTGCCGATAGCTAGAGCCTTTGGTCTGCATAGATGCCAAGGCATCGCAGAAAGAGTGTTTCCAAATTATTAGTGATGCATTCACAGGAGAGGTGGAGTGGATCCCTAGGCATGCTCTTTAGTATTGTGCTTTGCGTTACTGTGTTACAGCAAGACAAAAGAGAGAGGGAAGAAGAGAAGTTATGTGTCAGTATAGATTAAAGAATATATAGAATATTTCTGAATAATTGCCTTCTTTCTCCCCTTGTAGGCTATGAAAATCTTTCCTTTGAAATTTAATGGTTCTGTGTCTGTGTGTCTGCATGGACTTTTTCTATAGTTTTGTATTCTTTTTATGTCTCAGCAGACACCATCAAGGAAGCAGAATATACTTTTCTATTTTATCAGCAATCCCAAATCCTTTGCTTCATTTCCTCTTTGCCCACTGCTCTCAGATCTCCTGTTTAGAGACTGTTCCTCAAGAGTACCATCTAGGTTATGTTCCGTACCTGCGATGATTTATCAGCAACTCTAACATTTTTATGATACACGGAGTACATAGAAAACATACTAGTGGGAGGAAAAAGAAGAGAAGGGCACCACTAGAACAGAGAGACTTTGGAAAACATTCAAAAGTAAAGCCAGGGTGACAAAAATATAAATTTCCTAGAGGAAAATTACATATTCAGGAGAAAAAAATACAAAAAGGAATACAGACAGACTCCAGGAAAGACAGCTATCTCTGTTACATTTGTCTGACCTTGTTTTCTGCAATCTTACACGTTGCAGGTTGGAGACTGTGTTAATAAGCTCAGACAAAAGAGCAGGTTTGTCTAAATCCTTGAGTGGGAAAGAAATCTAATATCTTTATTGCTGGTGCCTTTAGGTGCCTCTTAAATGTATTCATTACCTCTCAATAATGATATTTCAGCTGCAAACATACAGTATGCAAATCGAATGAAAGGCTGGAAGGGTTAGGGTATTTGGCAAAAGAGGACTTGAGCATAGTGCATCCCTGATAGAAATCATTAGACCTTGAATGAGATGAAATACGAACTTACCGCCACAGCTGCTGCCCAGGGAAGGAGCCTGTAAACAGATATCGATGCTGTCAGCACAAGCCTGCTGCAACAGCTTATTCTCAGTCTCAATTAGCAATATGGCATGGGCCACCTGGGTCCTGCACCTCACAGGTGTTTCCTGATGCACAACACTGTCCACTAAAGACTTAAGAAATCTGGGATGAAGGGAATGCTTCATATTTAATTTGAGTGAATGGTTGGACTCTGGATGTCAGTAAAGCAGTGCCTGTACTGGGAGCCACAGCCACCTTCTGGAGGAGAGCCCGTGAGAAAAGAAAGCAGCTCCAGGAAAAGCGGAAAGGACTGTGTGTGACCTGGGACTTCTGCAGTGGCAATAGGAGCAATGGAGTTCCAGGGGGTTAAGCAACATAAAAGTAGGACTATCTATACTGATCTTTCACTTGACAAGAGAGAGGGTTAGAAATTGCTAGCTTCAGAGACTGGCAGCTCTGCTGGTTGCTTTTTGCCATGGGTGGTCAACTGAAAGCTGAATATAAGAGAACCGTGGAAGTTGTGAAGTAACCACTAAAAGCTGAAATGCTTTGAGATTCTCTTAATTTTCCCAGCAAAATATCAGGTCATTATAGGGTTTATATAAACTCTGTTCCTGCTTGCATCTTTTGGCCTCATTCCTTACAAGACCAGTGTGTTGTGCTCTACCAGACCAGCTCTCAGTCAGTCCTACCTTTTCTGGTTACACTGAGTTCAGGACCAGAATCAGAAACATAGATAAGGCATGAATAATTTATATCCACCAGGACCAGTTTTCATGTCTAACAGGAGCCCATGAGAGCAACCCTTTTGTAAACTCAGCTCTCAGCTTTGCATGCTCACTCTACCGCTTCACAACAGTCAGAATCCCGGGACAACTATACTTCTTTAAACCTGGATCTCAGCTGTCTTTGCTTTGTCAATGAAAAAAATTGATTCTGCAGATGGATCTTATCATTCATTGATACGGTAGGCAGCTTGGTCACAGTTTTTTTCTTCTTTCTTTCCTCCGTGAATTCACTTCTAAAACACCTATGAAACAAAATATATACTTCACCTGACTTCAGTTACATTTCTTTTGGATTTTATACTGTTTAGCTGTCTTCTGTTGTATAAGTGCTGGTTTACATTACCTTGAGTACAGCTTCACCAGCCATTATCCCAGGCTTCGAGAATATCCTCTAAAACCTCTCTCAGATATTATTGCAAAGTTAACCCACAGCAGTAGACAGGTTAGACAACCTGACTCATGCTAACAACCAATTTTTAGCCCATCTATTTAATAGCTCATGAAGTTTAAAAGCCAGGTTCCTCATTTGCTTTTTACATTTCAACCAATTCATTCTGGTAATGTGTCCCTGTAAAAATGAGATAACATGCTGTAAAGATAAAAGTGTACAACGTGCACTTTACTGAATGCCTGCGTTATGGGGGTTCTGTGTGTCATAGCTGCTGTGCTATTTGAAGATGACTTGAAATAAGCCCTTTAATTGATCTGCACATCAAATGCTCTGAAAATGTAGAAGAGGGGCCTAGGCTGTCAGTACCTTGCCTAGCTCACAGTGTATTGTCTCCAGTGTAATTTCTTTAATGGGCATGGTGATAACAATGGTTAAAATTCATCTGCTGTCAATGTCAATAAATTTCAACAAAAACTCACAACTGGTTGTTGGAAAGTTTTATTCCTGTATTTCTTTCTTGAATACAGAATCACTAAAGCAGTGTCAGGGTATTTTAACATCATTATCTGCCTGGTCATTTGCGGTGCCCATTTTTTTATGAAATATACCTTTTCAACATTTCTGGCTGTCGCAGAAGTACACAGTGGTTGCAGAGGGGAAAAAGGTTGGGAAACAGTTCCAGTGTGCTGCAGGCTTTCTGAGAACAGATGTCAGTTAGACATAAAAAAAAATAAACTTGGCTCAACTGAGTTTACCTTATAGTCATCCTTGGGCTATTAAAAAAAGCCAACCTTGACTCCCATTCCCCATCACATAGAATTAGTTTGCTGTTGACTTCATGCTTGATCTAACACCACTGAATTTAATAGTCTTACAACAGGGACGAATTCGACCCTTGGTCTTTAAAGCAATCTTATCCCTTGTGTGTAACAAAAACACCATATGGTGAGTCCTTGGCTTGGTATCCATAGCTCAGCTTGCTATTGTTCCTTTCTGATTCTGTTGACAGAAAAGGTTAAAGCCTGCAGAGCCTGGTTCAGTCAATGCAAAACCTGCAACAACAGAGGGTGCAAAAGGAGTTAAAAGAGAGCTTCATCCATATGAGTCCTTCTGCTCATTCTCCAGGGGCTGTACATTATATAGGTTGAATAGTTTACTGTTAATGGAGTCATGGACTTGAGACCCACAGAGAATCAGAGCCACAAACCCCTTTTTAAAACTGTTCAGTTCCTGTAATTCAGTCAGTGAGACATCCCTCCTCCTAGGAACTTGGATGAGCAGCAGTGCCTGGATAAGCTCCCCTTCACACCATCTCAAAGGAAGACCTTTGCCATAAAATATGGTCACCAATAATACAGCAAGGAATCAGGGACCCCAGTGAAGTGGCTTTGTCATAGTTCACAATGCAGTCGGAGGATCTTCGCTCAAAAATTCTCCTCCCAGTGCGGCATCTCTAAGGCAGGAAGCTGCAGTTACAACAATGTATCTGCTGAATTTAATTGTCCTAAGTGCTTTTGACCTACACTGGTATAAAATCTGTGCTTGCATACTGCAGACTAGGTGGAATTGTCAGTCTCACCAAGCCAGTCTCTTCAAAGTCTTTCCAGGAACTTCCTCACTAAAAGCATACCCAGTGCAAACACTGTGCCATGAACTGCAGAGCTGCAGCTTTACCTTTTGCCACCCACCTTGTAGCAGGATTAGCCCCTGCTCGGTCTGTTATGCCAGCCTTTGACTTGCTGTTTGTCTCAAGCATGTCTCCAGTTTCTCTGCTGAGCTGCATGTGGAAAACAGCTTTCAGATCAGTTTGGTGCTTACAGGTCTCTCCCTGAAGCTGTTCTAATGCCTTCAGAAAGCTGCCACTGTTGGCTCTCAAAATACAAAATTGACACTGTTTTTTATTTCAAGATGGTTTTGCATGTAAAGAAAGATTCAAACATCCTTATATAAAAATAATGGTATTGTTTTATCCAAAGTTTTAGCAAGTACTGGATTTCTTTTGCAAATAAATTAATTAGTCTCTCACTTTAAAATCAATCCTTTAGGGATTTTTCATACTGTTACCAATCATGGACTTGTCTCAGCTAAATTCAGAAACAGAGAGACAGTTCTTCGAACTTCCTGCATCATTAAAATTCACAAAGCATTTATGGAAGAACCATTAAAAGATTTATTTCAATGTTTTGGGTGGGGTTGTTTTTTCTTGTTTTTAATAATTGATGGTTCTTTTTCCTGCAAAACAAGTTTAGACACTTGCAGTATGGCACAGAGGAAAATTCACAAAGCATAACTCAGCTCTAGAGGTGCTACCTGCCCTGGGTCTCTCCTCAATTGAGAGGGAGAGGCAGACTTGTTTGGAGGGCAATTCTTGAATAAGAGCCCCTTTTAAAGCATATAAATTCTCTCCTAAGGAACTGCCTCTGCCAGTCAATAACAAGACTGGGGGTTAAAATCTGCGGTACTAAAGCTAACCTTTGTGAACACCCACCTCCCCTCTCATGGCTTTTTACTGAACAATCACTTTCTGTTTCACAGATTTCTGCCTCATTGGGTGCACTGAAGGGAAGAACAGGCTGTGTCAGTACTTATTTATTTTTCCTGCCTGCTTCTCTGTCAACCTATGGTCTTCTGCTTTATTTACTGCCAACTGTTAAGATCCTTCTCTGAGGGCAGAAAACACATCATTTTCCAATCTGCCTGTGAGATGAGAGGGTAGGATTGTTCTCCTTTCACTAATCAGGAAATGAAGGCAGTGAGATTACAGTCATGAAAGAAAACTATAAACTTTCATCGAGGCACAAACAAGCAGGGTTTGAATGTTCAGAGCAGAGCTGCTGTGGCTGGGGCAGTAGCTGATAAGTATTACAGTGTTTTCATTCTCTGCATGAACCAGTACCAGTGGAGGGTGAGATCCATGCCTTAGCAAAGGATTTTCAAGCTTTGATGACTCCTGTGTCTCTGGCACATGTGGATGGATTTCTGCACTTGGAGAGATGCTTCTCCCTGTCCCTTTAACTTGTCCCTGCCCAGTCCTCTTCTGACCTGCTTAGAGGATCTCTGTATATAACTCTGAATGCCATACAATCTTCTGCAGGTCTTTATTCAACTCTTTGCATCCTTTATTCTACTATTCTCATGCTTTCACCTATTTTCAGCCTCACTATCCTAGTTCACTGTATATTCCCCTCTCCCAGCATACTTCTCGTCCATCTAGACCTGTTGCTTTGTAAGGCTGCATTTGCCCATCTTGCAGGCTGCTGTGCTTTCTCTTGGGCTCCAGCAATAGCCACACTTACAACTGCGGAAGGTGCATTCTCAGAGAGCCATGGTAGTCATAAGTAGGACTTTCAAGGAAGAAACTGTTCATCTGTTTCAGGGCCAATCTGCACACTCTTCAGAAGGAGGAGCACTGGAACAGTAAGGTTTTTTTTCACAGGTTAGTAAGTTGACCATGTTTTTGTAGACATTTGGTGAAACACAATGCTTTCCTGAGTCAAAAGCAGGGGTACTTTGGAAGGCCTTATTCCACAGCCTCTTGGTTTCAATGTAACATAAACCAACCACTAGCCTTCGCTGCTATTGTTGGAAGATTTTTTTTAGATACTTTCCAGAAGACAATCTGTCTGAAGTGCATTTGCTGATGTGGAAAATGTTAGCTGCAATAGCTGACATTTGACAAATTGATAGGTAATTGAATGCAGGATCTTATGCAGAAAGTGTTAGATGGCAGCCCGTTTTATACTCATGTTCCTACTTACCTCCATTTGTAATATGCCACTTGCTATATAACTACATTCCAATTGCTACAGCAATGGATGAGAAAATTTTATTCAACTTTTCATCATTTTCTTGCAATTATAAATGAAATAATTGCATTAATAAGGTTATCAAACTTTTCACGTAAAATGCATTGATGATTTCTGGATACTCTTATTTAACTCTTAATGACAATATGCATAACATTATTTTGGACTGAAATTAATAGAATTCATAGTCATGATAATGTTATGATGATTATGTGCTATTTTTAATATTCAAGGTCTATACTTTTGCCACTTTTTAATTGTTTGATTTCACACACACATGCAAGCACCAACGTAGAAAATTTGTGTTAGCAGGGAAAAGCACATTATTCTTCTTAAGATAATTGTTTTGCTAGTTCAACATAAACCTTCTTTCTCTGTCTCTTGACTTCTGCAACTCATAGGAAGATTATGAGTCACCATGCAGCAGACCTTTGTAAACTAAGAATAGGAAATTAGATTTGTGGGAGCTTTTCCATTTAGTAGTAGAAGTTGTTCTAAAATCAGAAGCATTGTTCGAGCCTTCATATAACTATCGTAATGTAATTACAGCTAATAGAGAAAGTTATAGGGCTATTTGGGCAGAGCAGATGACATAGTAAGACAAAACCCCCATGTATATTAGAGGAAGCAGCTGTTTAGCTGAAAGGGCTTGTATCCCTACTTCATTTCTTTTACAGGACACAGGAAGACAATGTTCAGCATTAACCAATACAGAGTAGATAGTCTTGGAGAAGCCCTGAGGTGTTTTGCTTCAATTCCCTTTCTTTAACAAATGTAAACTGGCATTCTCCAGTAACTGCGTGCATGCAAAAATCCAGGCTGGGGCTTTTCCTCTGACTGCAGAAACTATGGAGTAATCAACCGAATACTCCACAGAACTCCTACCCATCTGCCATATGACACAATTTAATAAACTGCATTTTTTGTAATCCCCAGACAAAATTTGCACATCTGTTAGCTGCATTAGCCACCTGGGCTTGTGGTAATATTTTTGAACTATTTTTTTTTAAATATATTGAATGTATTTCAAGAAAGTGAGTGCATTTCTTTGAAATTGTCTATCGGAAAAATCCATTCTCGAAGAGTGAGTTTGTAATGATTATAACTCAGTTTACACACCTTCATCTGGTCTCAAGCAATAGGATACCCCTGGGAATCATGAGCATAGATACTTATAAGATACAGGAAATGGGTCTAGGCAGTGCCCATTTCTCCTGCTGTGGTAATATAACCAGGTTTCCAACCATGTAGGCACCCAAAAACAAAAGGAGGGGAAAAAAAGAACATTCAGTTGCACGTTATTTATCAGCCCTTGTTATGAACTTTAAGTTTAGTGGTGCTTACAGCTGAAGTGTAGTGCTTACTCATGGTGGGAGCACATGGTAGTTCACCTTGAACCAACTGTTGCCTTTACATTTTGTGCCTTTGTGGCTGGGGCTAAGCACACTACAGCTGTATTTGCTTTCTGTGAAACAGGACTCTGGATCTGTCCTTGTTAATGATTTAAAATAGCTGAGAAGACTGATGTTTCTTTATTGGGAAAGTAGAAAACAGGGCTTTGGCTATAAATTAATTTATTCTGGACTAAACCCTTGTCCTATTTGTTTTATAATTCAAACCTCCTCATAAATGAATGGAACTTCTTGAATGAATTAAGAGAACGGGTTCAAATATTTATAAATTAACAAGAAAAAAGATTAAATAGAGGTAAAAAGGAGACCTGACAAGGTAAGAAATAAAGATTAAGGCAGAATAAGTTTACCAGAATACTTCATACTGCTTCCAACTTAATCATATCTACAGCAGGTAGAAGGTGCTGAAATCAATTAACTATTGTAACTTTCTTGTAGATTCATAGATTTTTAAAGATATAAAAGATCACCAGTAATAATACAGTCCATAAGACATGTATTGAGTGCAATAGAGTGCATATTTAGTAAAATATTCTTTCTTGAGTTTAAGACAAAAAAACACGTCCATTGTTAATTTTTTTCCAAATTGTTAGTCACCTCTACCAATAAAAAACAAAACCAAACTCAACGAAACCTTTCTTTTAATAATTAGACTTTTTTTCTAACTGGAAGTTAATCTCTTGTATCTCTTTCAATGGCATTCCTGTCCAGGCTGTAGGATATTTGTCTGTAGGCATGACTTCTATTCTTTGCCCCTAAAGGTATGTATTAAAATAAACTTAATTTGTTTGAATAGCCTCCAATTAAAGGAGAGACCTGTATTATTCTATATGACTGCCCTGTCTATATGACTGTTCTCATGAGCACTCACTATTATGTCTGTTTCTTCTGAAGGCTTTATATTTGTTTCCAAAATGTTAAAATAGAAAAACTTTTGAGAGGTAAAGTACAAGACATAAAAATCTTCCTACATGGAACCTTCAATTGATTTGATTTTCTATAGCTGCAGAAAGAGACTATTTAGCAAAGCAAAGAAGCAGAGTCATAGTTTTGATAAGAATTATACACTAAAGTAAAAAAAATAATCAATAAAGGAGAGCCACACTTGATAATGAAAAGACTAAACAATGAAGATGTTGATGAAAGAGAAGGAGGAAGCAGGCCAGAGGAAAACGTGCATGCCAGAGTCCTGTGTAAAGGTCTTAAGAATATTCTTAGTTCTTGCTGACTAGAAGATTTAATTTAAAATGCTGGGATAAGTCCAATTCCATGTAAGTAATTTGGTCATTTTTGAGTACTGACATTTCACCAGTAGCCCCTGGGGAAGTTCACCACATCTGAAAAACATGACCAGTGTGCAGCCTTTCCCTCATGCCACATGATGTCTTGTAGAAGGACATAACTTGTCCTACTGGCATTATCAAGAATTAACCAGGTTTCCTGAACTCATGTGTACATTCTGTCTTTGACATGCTCAGTAGCACTTATGAACAGACACATGATGTAGCTTTTATGTGCAACAATACTGAAAGCATATTTAACTCATAGCAGAGCATCCAATGGCTTTTGTATTTGTGATACATAAATTAGTACATGCATCTTTTATTGGGAAATATATTTTGTTTCTGAGAGATCAGCAGAGCGTAGGGGTCACTTTATTCTTTCTTCATTTCATTGAATGTGAAGAAACAACTAGGAGTTTCACTTTGGTTTCACTGAAATATCATTTTCTTGAGTAACTTTCTTGGGAAGTTAAATTTTATCTTTATTATTTACTTTACACAGTTTCCACAAGGGGTAAATGATTGTTAATAGCAGCTCTTGCACATTTAATGAGCACCTGCTATGCAGAGTGTGTCAGTGTTTTTGATGAGACATTATGAAACACTTACTACAATTAGTACAATTAGACCTTTCAAATAGCTGTCCTATCTGTAGAAAATCAGTTTCTCAAACTTTGCAGGTGGTTATAATACCTGCTGATTTAGATGAGTTTCTGGCTGTTTGGGCAACACTTATTACATTGTCAGATTTTCTGGTGAAGTGCTTAGCGGCAGTGGTTAAAATCATGCAGAAATGCTCATATTTGATTAGGCCAGTTGCCTGTTTATACGTCTGTCCTGTCTCTGACAACGGCTGGCGTGAAGTTATTCAAGGGGAAATGCAAGGTTGCCGCCTAGAGAAGCACAAATCATCCTCCTTAATTGAAAGTTTCTCTTTAGCAGTCCTCACCTGGATTCACTGCAAGCATGTGAATCACATCTAAAATGGGTGGTTCTTGTCTAGTTTAGCTTTCTGCTTGCTTTTTTCTTGTGGAAAGTCTTTGTTCAAACATGCATTGAGTGGACCAGCACTTGGATCTGCTTTTATTTATCAGTGCCACCCTGCTAAGTTTGAATGTGGCCACTGACCTACACACTGCCTCTTTCCCACTTCATCTTTAGCCCGCCTCATTAATTTGGACTAGCAGTTCTGCATACAGCACAGCCAAAAGATCATCACTTATACAGAAACCACATCTCTACATCTGTATGTAGCAAAAATAATTAACAAGATCCCTTTTAAGTTACATAGCAAATTGGATTACTAAGATCATGACATTTATTTATGAGAGTTATTTTCAGCGATATTGGTTCCTTTCATGCAAAAGCTTTGATTTTGTCAAAGGTTTTTCTTTAAATCAAATTAACTTATACCAAATGTCTCTTCTAAGAAAGAAATGTTACCCCAACCTGAAATGATTTGCTTTACTTCTGAAATATTAAGATGTTCTTTGAAATGCTCAATTCAAACAGTTTTAATAGAAATTTTAAAACTGTTAATTCTGCAGAAAATGTTCATGTTACTTTTGAAATACTCTTCAGTAATGAGTTCTGAGAACTGGCCTTCTGTGTGTGCTTGTTGAACTGCAAAAAAAGAAAAATTAATATAATATTTCCTTTTAGTCAAATAACTTCCTTGGAATGCAATTGTGGAACCATAAAGATAAAAAAAATAATTTTTTCACTGAAAACTGGTTAATTACCTTTAATTCCAATTTACAACCTTCCAATAACCTGTAACTCTGAATTATCTTAGGGAGGAAAACATGTTAGCATTTAATAGATGAAGTATTGGAGAGGTATTTTAACAGAATTTACTGCAACCACACTGTGTTCTACTTTCATGACTTGCTATGTTCCATATACTATGGATAGTTTTAGAAGCCCAGATTCTTGTGACTAGCTAACTGTTCTGTTGCCAAAAGAAATTTATTACATCTGTTGGTTTACGTTGCATTAAGTCTCTCTCTCTCTCGTTTTCAAACCTCACTTTCATTCATTTTTGCTTGAAGGAGAAAAAATAGAGAAATGGTTCAGCACAGAGTTTGGTACATAAAGCTGAGATATTGCCATGGGCAAGTTGATCATTAACTTTGAAATTCAGTTTGACTAACTTTTCCATGCACATTATGCAAGGTTATTTTCAGATTTGGTCAATATTTCCAGCATGAAAAAATATTGGTGCAAAATAAACACATGGAAAATGATCAACACAAACACTGAAAGTATGTTTGCAAATATGAGTGAATTTCTGCTTTATGGTTGCAGAAAATTCACTCTGCTTCAAAAGCATAAACACTTAAAAGGAAGATTTTTTTTTAAAAGAATAGTATTAAAGCATTAGAATTTATTCTTCAGTTTTTTCTGTTCACAGTTTGACTAAATAATAGCGAAAACTGTACTAAGAGTATCTGTAATGTTGGTATCTTACTGATTATAGTGTAATTCATGTAGACATTTTGCATGTGCCAATATTATCCACATTGTGTTAAGCATCATTTTTCCTTTCACATCTTGTGGCTCAGAGAAAGCACTCATTTTAGCAGGATCAAAAAGCACTGCAGGTATGATGCCATCTCAGAAAGAATCACGTTTACAATTTGGAGAAATCAGTTCAGTTTCAAAAAAAAAAAAAGTTTTACATATTCTCCTAATCTTCCTATCCTGACAACTCTAGCAGTAATTACCCATATATCTCTTGGGCTCAAAATACACTAAATGATAAAAAAAAATCTTTCCTCTCCCCACTTCCCAAATCCTTATCATCAGTTCTTAATAATCATCTGCCAAATGATGGTCAAAACATTTAATATATTGCTGATATGTCTAGGGAAAAAACCTAATAAACAAAGGAGTGCTTTGATCAAAGACTCCTCTTGAAGAGAAGATGCAGTTTATTTGGAGGTTAATAATCTTGGAGTGCTTCAATACTTTAGAGCTGCTACAATACAGTTGTCAAAATATTTTCAATTTCAGAAGCCAAGACTTCAGAGAAGCAACTCTTATTGTCATAATGATCCATGACCTAGTTACAAGCAGAGTTCCTTCCTTCTTTTCTCTCCCTTTCTCTTTTTCCTCTCTCTCCTCTCCTCCCCTCCAAAGGGGGGTGCTACCAGAGTAATCAGAGTCACAGCTACCCAGCTTTCACTGTTCCTTTTCCTTTACTGTATTGGCCTTAATCCAGGGCATTGCCCTATGAACATGCATGTAGCTGTTTGCATCAAATTAGCATATGTACACCGAATTTAATGTTCCTGTGAGCCAAGCAGCTTCACACACACAAAATCCCAAAGCAAGAGAGAAAGTTGTTCCAAGCTTCAAGGACCTAAGGAATGCTTTTTCTTTCAAATGAGTGGTTCAGGCATAGATTACTTTTCAGGGCTCCGAAACAGCACCAGCGATTGCTTTTATATAGTATTTTCAAGTCACACCTGCTCACCATGAGGCAAGATGTCAGAAAATAATAAAGCAACTTTATACATATTGAAGTTGCAAGATGGGAAACGGGAATCAGATCAAAGGTCTCTGAAGGATGAAACTTAGAAACAAATGAATTTCTGACACTGAAGAGTGAATAATCTATCTTTGAAAATTCTTTCCTCAGTCATGGGAGCATACTTAATGGGTTTTCTCTTTTTTTTTTTCCTTCATGTTCTTTTATAAACGTCTCATATGACAGGATTAAGTATTACAAACACTGAACTCAGTCCAGCTACTGCTATATATTTTCCACAAAACCAAACAGAACAAAAATATATTTCATTGGTATCTTTCACACAGGCATATATACTTGATGTATTTAGTGGCCTTAGTAAATGTGTTTTACGTTTATGTTCTCATATTTGCGACCATTTAGGAAGGGCAACTCTCTGCAATGTTTGCATTTAGAGCCCTGTATAAAATTCAGACTTGGTGACACAATCCCGCGAATGCAATTGCAATAGAGGTTAGTCCAGCCTACTATGGAGTTAATTACCAGTATTCAGAATATTCTCATGTTGGGTTGCTGTAGCACACGTGGTAGGTTGTCACCATCAAGAGCTGGGAGCCAGGTGTCTGAAATGAGGACCTCTAATTGGCAGCACAGCCACTACTCCGCTGACAAGCTGACACTTGGAGTCCAAAGGGTCGAATACAAAGAGCTGAGCGGGTAATGGAGTTGAGGGAAAGAGCCCACTGCCATGACCCAGTTCACTGAACTTGGTGGAGACACCCCCATTTATTTCAGGTGAGGGCTTGGGCCGAGCAAGGAGTTTCAGTGCTTTGAACACCATTGAGCCTTTGTCTTGCCACATCACAGGGCAGGCTTCTTTTCATTTTCAGCAGAGTGCTTTAAACACTACTCTCTTTAGATACTGTAAATGCTGCCCTGCACTTCCCTCTCTTCAGTATTTTTTTGTTTTTAAATGCCACAAGATCACAGATGAAACCTTGGAAAGGTATCTTTTTCCATCCTGTATTAATTCATTGGCATTCTACTCATATTTAACATAAAAGGCAAAATATTTCCCATGAATCTCTGGTCAATTAACTTTTTAATGTTCTTAAATAACTCTTTTCCCGAAACATTAATGCTTATAGTAATGAAAATTGCTTCCCAAGTCCACAGAGTGTTGAAAGTCTTTGGAAAATAAGATATAATACAGAATATTAGAAAAGAAAATACAGATATGAGCTTATTTTTTTTTTTTACTGAAAAGTCAGGCCTGTGAGTCAAAGTGAATTTAAATAATTGCTTTGCAATTTTAAACAGACTTGCAAGAAAGTCTATTGTTTCCTTTGACATAGTAGAACAATTTGGAGAACAGGCAGTCTTATTTGAAATGACTGTGTAGGTGTCGTGCCTAGCTAATCATGAAATGTCATTTTCGAAAGCATTAATGTATTCCTCTTAGAATGGGAAACAAAGTAATGCACTTTGTAAATGAGATCAGGATTCTTCAAGTCTACTATTCACTGGTTGCACCATAATGCTGGTTTCTGTCTTCTAGTAATAAAAGCTGTCATGCTTCCTCCTATGAAGTGCTTGAAGGCTAAGGACTGATAAGACAAACAAAAATAAAACCCACAGATAACTCTCACAAACAAACAATGCTCTTGCACAGGAAGAACAAAGCTATAACAGCAGATTACAGAAATTTAAATGCAGCAACAGAACTGAACTTTCAAGACGGGTCGTACATTTTAAAAAAAATTGTGCTTGTATTCACATCTTACTCAAGTCAATGGGAGAGACGGATGTTTTAATACTCCTAGGAAGAACTGAAGCCTGGAAGGTCACATTGTGATGGTCTAATCAGCTCTTAGAGTGAACAAAATACATTCTAAACCTGTTGTATAAGTCTAATTAAATAGTACAGCTTTTTTATTGCACAACAAACCTTATTCTAAAGCAGAATTATGCAGTACTGCCAGTTCAAAAGAAAAATAAGTCCCCCACAACTGAGTTATACAGATCCAGCCAAAAAGGACACTTTTTTTAAAAAACGATTCTGCTTTTTTTTCTACTTTTTGTAAAGTTCTCTTCATAAGCACAACATGCAAATTTTCACCATCATTTAAGGATTAGTGAAGGTGAAATCCTGCAACATGAAACCTAAAACATCTCAGACTTCATTTAGTTTACTTTCTGAAGCAGTTATTATGTGACAATGTCAGTTTTTCAGTAATTCATGCATGAACTTGTCAAAAAACTCTTTCAACTTTTCAGTAGTACAGTGAGTTTTTTGACATACATATTGGTGATAGACTGAGCAAATAAACTATCTGGAAAAACTGTAGAGGGTTGAAAGACAAGGAAATTTTTCCAGACCAGCAAAGTGCTTCATGTAACCTTCTCATAAACCAGGAGCTGCCAAAGTACGCATTAATTTTGCTAGATTTGTTTCATATCCATTTTCCCATTTGCGCTTTTGTACCATAAATCACAATGTCAAAGCATGTTATATTTTACTACTTCTAACTTTTAGGCTGAGATAATAGAACAACTGTATTTTTCTAGGAATGGTAGGCAGATAATATTTTCTGATGAAATACAACAAGCAGCTATAGAGTAACTAACAAAAAAGATGGGCCAAAATTAATTTTCCTTGTTGTCTGGAAGTGTTATTTATAATGACAAGCTTCGTGCTAATGCCCAGCATACAAATTGTACTCACTGAGGCAAAAAGCAAGGAGTGTGTATTTAAAACTTCCCCAACATACAATCTTCATTGTAAAAAATTTAGAATTTTGCCTACAATATTTTTTTCATACTTAAAAAGAGCATTTCATTCAACATTATAACTCCTGATGTATCTTCTAGTGACAGAGAAACTGAGCGAAGTAACTTGACTATAATGGAATAAAGATAGATTTTCAATCAATGACTCTTTAATAATCATGCATGAAATTCTAGAGAAACTAAGTAATGGAGCTCTGATTGTTGGTGGTTTGGGATTAATATTGTCTTTTATTATATTATATATGCCTGCACAGCTTACCCAAAATGCATTCCAATCTGTTCTCAGCTGTTATTGTTCCATTTCCTTAACACTTCAGCATTCATACTGATCACAATGGTGGATAGCAGGAAATGGTCAAATCTGGAAGTGTTCATTGTGACTTAATTGACCAATCAGTTCTCTAATTCAAAGATTTGTCTTTTCTTCCTTGAAGCCTGGATCTTCTACCCAGGTCCTCTATTTTTGAATTATCATCCATATTTTTTTTCAGGTGTGGCATTTTATCTCAATACTAGCTATGAAGAGAAAGGCAATCCCCATTTGCACAGAAGTATGAGTATCACTTATAACATAAAGTCCTTTCTATATGTTAGTAAGTGTGGAAAAAGGTGAGTATTCAGACACTGAAATAGCATGTCCTAGTTCTCTTGAAACAGAGCTCTGTTACTGTGACTGAAAGACAATATGGCTTTTATTTGTTTGTATGTAAGTTTTTTCCTTTAGGATGCAGTTAGTGTCCACCTTGTATTTCCTCCTTGTCAAGTGAGAACAACAAGTTGTTTGGTCAAAAAAAAGTTTAAAGGACTTTGCTCTACCTACCTCTGGTTTGTAGATTTTTCATGAAAACATTGCTCTTTCAATTCCTGGTTTGAATATTAAATCAACTTCTGTTATAACAGCTCTGCCTAAGCTGTTGGATAAATTCAGTTTAATGCTGGTGGTCAGGCTTTGAGTCACTCCTGAATTATTCAGTGATCTCATGGACATACTCATCTACCAAAATTAAAGTAAAAATAAACTCTTCACTGACAGTCACCAGCACTTGGGGAGACTAGTGAAGCTCACTCTGAAATTTTTGTTAAGAATTGAGTGAACAGTCAAAAAAGCAATCATTGCAAGTGAAGAACTCTGAAATATTTACAGGATCAATATGTATCACCACTATGTCAGCCAGCATAGTGGCTGCAACCTGTCATTTTCATTTATTTCTCATACGCTTTTTTTTACATAGAGAATACAGAAATGTTGAGGATTTAAAAAAAGGTGTATTAAAGCTGCTACAAGTTTAGCCTTTTACTTTTTCTTTCTAAATGCTTCCTCAGTTTCTGAAAAATTCATTTGGGTTTCCATGCAGAACTCTTCTTCTGGCTAGTAAACCAGCAGTACTCAAGGTAAGTCTCTCTCTTAATTTTGACAGCTATTTATGCTTATTATCAAAAAAAAAACCAACTTCTCTTGCATTCTGTTTGTGTTTGTGCTCTTGTTTCCTTTCCAAAGCTGCTTGTATTTCCTGAGGGAGATGCAAGCAGGGAAAGCAGCTATGCTGCTATTCATTTTCATCCTATCCTTTCATTTCTGTAAGAAGTTCACACTAACAGTGTTTGTGTCGAGTCATTTCTCTCAGCACTGGAGAATATAGCGAGTGAACTTATTCCTATCTCTTCAAGGAGAATATTTGCATTTGAAACAATCTTCTCCATCTCAATGGTGAGCTGAGAAAATTAGAATGGCTATATATATGTTTAGATATCACTGGTGCTATTCTGTACTGTCTTTAATGGAGAGATATGCTAAAGCCTGCCTTTATTTAAACCCAATCTGAAAACATTTCTGTAAGAATGTTTTCCAACATGTCCCTTAGTTTTTATGTATAGCATATAAATAATTGCAATAAACATGTACACTTCTCTAAGTACTTGGAATGAGACTACAGATAGTGAGGTAAGAAACACCCTCTCTACTACCTTTCTGTCTCTTTCATGAAAAAAGCTCAAACAAAAAGGGTTTTTGAAGGGATAATTGCAACACACAAATTTTAACCCTGATTTTCTCTTACTGGGCTACTTAGTCTTTGAACACTTGCAAATGGTCCCCTGTTGGATTTATGTAATCACTTCTGATCACTTTTTATCTAGGGCTTTGTATTAAGGGATGTCCATTTTAATTTAAAAAAAAAAAAAAGGCAGCACAATATTCTTGTTTACAGTCATGGAATGCACACACCTAAGCTTACCCAGTTGTGGACATCCATGCCAGCCAAACTCAGTGACTTTTTCTTGTGTTTATTGTGGACCAGTATAAAGCCCTGTGCAAACAAGAAAAATGCAAGAGCACAGCTGAATCTATGTTAATTTTATATCAAAATAAGTCCTTGTGAAAATGTTGTTATGCTAATTGCCTGACTCAGTATGATATCATGTCAAAATATAATCATCCAAATTCATCACTAGTTCTAAATGTGTCACCAGCTGCATATATCAGCAATTGACTTACAGGAGCCATTTATTTGGCCCAATATGTAATTTATCTAGTATTTATGTGATCTATATAAAAGTAATATCTTCCTAGGTCGGGGCGCTGCTGCAAAGTTGATTAATGCTTTTGTCATTTCATATATTGATTATTGTAATTCACTACTTATTGGTTCCTTCATTACATGTTGCACATGCTTGAGATTATAAAAATGTTGCTGCATATATCCCAGTCAAATTAGAAAAGTTTAATAACATCACCCTGGTTTTAATGAAACCTCACTGCCTCACTGCTCATCCATGGAACAAGTAAGGTGTTCACAGTTGTCGGTGTAATGTGTAACCTTTCTGAACATTTCCTGGCTTATTGTGGGGAGCGACCTTTCTCTTTTGCCACATATTAGTTTCTCGCTTCATAATTTATGACAGCAGTCAGGCAGTAAACAAAAACTTGTTTCTTTTTGAGTCCTTTATGCAACTGATCCGTCTTTCTTTCATGTTGCATTGTTTTGTCTTCAACTTCAACCATGCCATCTGGAATATTATTTTTCCAGGGAAAAGAAGAACTATAAAGAAGATTGACCGTAGTTTTTGCTACTTGTTTGCTAAATTTAAGTGGTCCCACTTAACTTCTTGGAGTTATAATCTGCTACAAAGACTTTCCCCCTTGTTTAATGATATATTTGAGTTTCTGAAAGCTATGCTAGAATTCTTGTATTTTCCCCTGAAATCTGGAAACTAATCCATCCAATGCATTTTAACTCATGAAATAACTCCATTTAAATACTCAGTCTTCCAAAAGTAAATTTTATTTTAAGGTTCACACTATCTTTGAGAAAGAAATTATCAGTTTATCTTGACTGTTTGGTGCAACTGAAAAAGTATGCAAACAGGCAAGTAGACAGTGAACAAAAAGAAGTGCAATCTATTAAAAGTGTTCTTGAAAGAGCAGTGCTTCCCTTGTGTAAAAAAGTTGCCTTTCAATACAGGTAGAATATCTTCACTTTCAGTAGTGGGGACGGTTTAGGAAAGGCAGATGATTAATGAAAACTCTTCTTCTGTGGAGTTTACACACTGTATATTTATGTTACATGACATTTTATAGAACTTAAAGAAACTGTAAATATAAGGGAAAACAGAGTATGGCAAACATATGGCATATCTTACACCATAGCTCATACAAGGTGTTACAGAGAAAAAGATTCTTGGGCACTAAGTAATTATTTAGACAAAACTTTGTGAGATCGTGGTTGAATGTTATCATTTTATGCCTTTAGCATATTTTTGATTTAACTGAGCAATAATGATCAAGTGAGGACACTTCCTGATGATTAGCAATTAAAGAGAGGAGATGATGGCCTCGGGTTCAGCTGCTGTTATTCCCTAAATTATGTCTGAAGAAAGTCTGGTTTCATTATTCTAAGATGAATTTCCTTTTCTTCTTCTAATTTGGTGTGGATTTACAACAGGGAAGATGAAAACCTTCTTTTTTATCCGGAGACTTATTTTTAGACCCCCACTCAGCAGTGTGGCTCAAGACCAGAAGTAGGCTGGTATAAATATGTGAGAAGTAGCCCAGACAGTGTTCTGCAGTTAACATGGGACATGCACTGAAATGCCTTTTATGTGACAGACATCAGTTATCTTTCTCCCACTGTGTAAAAAGAGGTGTTGCTGTGGATTTAAAAAAACAAAACAAAACAAACCAGCCCTGCCATCCAGCGCATCTTCCGGATGGTTTAAAAACAAATACTGGACTAGAAAAAGAATTTTGCTTCAGGATGAAAATCCTTATTGTATTATGCTCTCAGCTGAAAGAAACTGGGAGTGGATTTTACTTGAGCATTCACCTTCCAGATTTTTTTAACCTGCTTCTAGCCTTCTAGTCAATATTAATTTCAGAGGCATTTACAGTAATTAGTGCAAATGTATAATAGGCACAAGAAGAAATTCTAGGCTGAATTTGCAGGAATCCCTTTAATGCAATACAACAGCAGAGGAAAAGAAACAGAAGCAAAGAACAAAAAGCTTCTCTTTCTGTAGACTGGAAAAAAAAAAAAACATTAGGCAAAACAAATTATTTATCTAGTATGTGGTGAGTTTACCCGTGTTTTCCTTAACTTGCTATGTAGTCTTGTTTAGGCTGTAGAAAGTCTAAATTTAGCAGGTTAACTTCTGCAATTGAAAGACCAGAGAGTGACTGCTGGGACTATTCCTTTTTTTCCTTTGTGCAGTTGAAACAGTTCCTTTGGACTATTTTTGCCAGGATGTACAAAGAAGCAGCAACATAGAAAAATATTTTAGGTAGGTGAAATGGGCAAAAATTATATATTTTATTCAGTCATTATATATTTGAGACTCTGCAAATGTTATACTGAAGCTAGGAAATGTATGCCATTATACCTATAGAAGATTACATAAACTGCTAACAGTATTGCAAAAGCAAAACTGAGTTCATTACTGTAAGTTCCGTAGTACTGTTTATCTTCAAGATTAACTAGAAGGAATCAATATCCTACAGTAAATGCTTCTACCATTTATAAAGGGAAAGTAGAAAAGTTAGGTTACACAGTAAAGGAAGCTGAGAGAATCAGAGAGGGAGGGTACCTTGGCAGTCCCAGCAGGGCAACTGCCTAGACGGTGTTTTGATATCACCATGGGTGTAAATCAAGAGTCTTGGCAGGTTCAGACAGGCAGTAGAGTAACAGAGTTGGAATGAAGATGGTAAGAAAATGAATTCTTTATGCAGATTTCATACTGGCATAGCCTTTACTTATGTGTTGATTTTCTCTGGCCTAGAGTTAATTTTTGTCATGGTACCTGGTATTATTCAGTTTTGTAATGGGCTACCCGAAGAAGTTGTTGAGTCACCATCCCTGGAGGTATTTGGAAGAAGTGGCACTTGGGGACAGGGTTTTGTGGTGAATTTGGCAGTGATGGGTTGGATTCAATGATCTTAGAGGTATTTTCCAATATAAATGATTTTATGATTCTATGATTCTGTGATCCTAGTATGGGATTAAGTTTGGATTTGTGCTGGAAACCATGTTGATAATTCAGAGATGTTTTAGTTACTGCACAGCAGTGCTCACACAGTGTCTAGGCTTTTTCTGTTTCTTGTACTGCCCCACCAACGAGGAGTCTGGGGGTACCCAGGCAGGGACACAGCAGGAACAGATAACTCATAATGACCAAAGGGATGTTCCATACCATATGGAATATGACCATATGCATCATGTTCAGCACACAGAGCTTGGGGCAGATGATGGAAAGGGGGGATGTTTGAAGCGATGGTGTTTGTCTTCCCAAGTAACTGTTACATGTACTGGAGCTCAGCTTTTCTGGGGATGCCTGAACACCTGCATGTCCATGGAAAGGGGTGAATGAATTCCCTGGTTTGCTTTTCTTGTGCAAGCAGCTTTTGCTTTACCTTTTAAACTGTCTTTATCTCAATCCACGTGTTTTCTCACTTTTATCCTTCCAGTTCTCTCCCCCATATAGATGTGTCAGGAATTGAGCAAACGGTTGTAGGAGACGGTCACAGGTTGGGGTAACAATCAAAACCACTTGCAGAAGACCCATCTCCCTGAATGAGGAGGGCCTGATGAGATACCCCTTCCAGTAAGTGTAACAGGAAGCTTTTAGCAGAACATTATATCTGCAGTAATAGGAGAGCACTCACTAGAACATCATGTTCTTACTGCAAAAGTGGTATTTTGATGGTATAAAATTTCATGGTCCGTTTTGAAATGTTTCACAAACATTCTGCAAAAATGAAACCTTTCAGAATGCATTTCATATTGAAAGTTCAATAAAATTGCTTCAACTTGATAATAACAAACGTTGCTGACTAGCCAAATGTTCTTTAAGTAATTTCATTTTCTCAGAAATAATAGAATTTCTGCTTTTGAACAAAAATGGAGGCCTAAGTCATAGGAAATTAAACTGCAAATTCTTACCTGCATCTCTTTAACCTTCCTAGGATGAATGCCCAATGAAATGTGTTTTGATGAAATATTTAAGGTCTGTCATTAAAATTATGTATACTGAAATGTATTTTGACAGCATTAATAGACAAACATATTCACTTGAATTAGGGTCTAATTAACTCTAACCCCATTCTGATATTACTTTGGGGTAAAAAAGCAGGAGGTGAAACACTATAAAGGCTAAAATCTGTATGAGAAAATAAAAATTCAGCCTATTTTTTTTTTTTTCCCCTCAATAATTTCTGGTGGTTTGGTTTTTTTTGTGGAGTTTCTTTGTTTTGTTTTTCTTTTTTCTTTTCTTTTCTTTTCTTTTCTTTTCTTTTCTTTTCTTTTCTTTTCTTTTCTTTTCTTTTCTTTTCTTTTCTTTTCTTCTTTTAATAATCTGCAATGCAGGGAAAACATTACTATTGAAAAATATGTAAATGCATAGCACATGTTCAGGAAATTCAAATACAGTCGGAACAATCAAAAGACCATAAAGAACATATTTTGTTTTTGCAGAAAATTATAAACCTCAGAAACTGTGATCTGAATCATTGTAAACCTTAGAAGTAGGAGCAATATGATTGTAACTTGGCTATATTCAGATAATTCAGTTAGATATAAATTCAAGTTTACAAAGTATCATATGCTATTTGCTTAAACAGTTTGTGTGAAAATATCTTCTGAAAAATCTGTCTATATTGTAGCTCAAAACCCAGCAGCATTTATTATTTAACTGATCACAGCTATAGTCTTGATTGTTCTCATACACTTTGTGCACCATTTTTTCCAGAGTTTTAGTGTACTAATAAATATTTTCTCCTAAGAAGTATCCAGCTCTAAAAATGAATGGAGACATTATGTGCAGACTTTTATCTAAAGGTGAACTACCAAAGAAGCAAGTCCATGTTGAAGATTTTGCCTGTCTATACTAGAAACACTACTGTTGGAAAATTCAGTAAGAATTGGATGAAATTCAGCATGTTTAAAAGTACATTTCTGTGCCATTTTATAAACATATTGTGCAGTGGGATTTATTGGATGTAAAGGGTGAAATGTATTGCTCAAAATCAGATGTAGCACAATACTAAAGATAGTAATAGGTTGTGGCAGTCACAGTAATTAGCACAAATAGAAACATGATCATATGTGAATGGGCATAGCTTTATACACACCCAAATGAATGCATTCCACATGTGGATATACTAGACATACACTTACACATAACCACAAGTGGATATACTGCACATGGATACATTTCTATATCACAGCAACCATAAATATCAGTTAGATCAGTTCAATCACGTTAGCTAAAAGGATGGTGACTTGTGATAGAATGCCATTAATCAAACTGTCACAGATTTGCATACTTTGCTTTCTGTACTTCAGGCATCCAGGTACCCTAGTGCTACACCAAGATATTTAGCTTTGTGGTTTTAATATATTTATTTTATAGTTCCTTACAAGTCACTGTGCTGCTTTGAAAAGCATCAATGAAAGGAGTCAAGAAAAGCAAGCATCTTTCAATAGTGCTTGAAATCTTTTCAGAAGCTAGGGCTACAAATCTCAAGAACTGCAGGCAGAGAAAATTGGTACAGGGTGTAGCCACAGAAGTGCTAGCTGTTGTCCATAAAGGACACAGCCAAATGGAGACATCTGATCTATGAAAGACGTGACACACTGGAAGGCTGCTAGGAAATGGTTACTCTCGTCTTTGGAAGCAAGTAACCATTGAAATAGGAACTGAAACTAAATTTAATTTGCATGTTACCATTTCTGTAGCAGAATTTGACCGTCTGTTGGGAAGTTCTGAGATGGAGGAAAAGCGCAGACACAGTCACTTCAGTACAGTGAATATTATGGTAAGGCCAGCACAGATACATCTGAATTAAACAGGAAATGGTAACTATAGTATTGGGCCAATACACACTTTTGAAAAAAGAACCTGATTTCTTGTAGAGCACACTTAACTAATGCACTGTATATGACAGCTGTATTTTTTAGACACTAGAAGTGTCATGAAAAAGGGTCTTGATTTTGAAATGACTCACTGCTGCAAATATTTTTTGTATTGCTTTTTATATTTACAAGCAAATGTATTACAGAAAGCCTCTACCAGAAGCAGTAGATTCAACTCAGAGCGCTTCCAGGAAATTCCAGGGGTATATGACTGTAGAAGGGGGTTGTCACAGTGCAGCTCACAGCTGTTCAGCAGAACACAAAGCCTCAGTGTCAAAGTTGACTGCTTCTGGGTGTAAACACAGCAGCTAAAGAAGGACATGTTTTGAGCCTATGAGTCTAGCAGTCACTGTATTTGTCCTCGAAATTTTCAGGTTCTGGCTCTTTCATGTTATAGCCTCTCTCTATAGTAGTTCCTTCACCCAAAAGGACTATTATTTTGGGATTTTAGATACCCTGTAAGTAACCAAGTAGCTAGAAAGGTAAACAGATTTCTCTCTTAGCAAGCTTGCTAAGTCTTGTTGCCATTTCAGTATCAAAATTCAAAACAAGCTCAAAAACCAGACTTCATTGTGATCGCTCTCTCAATGTCTTGTACTACTGCTGTTCTGCCTTCTCTCTGCAGGATTCAGCTTGTCGTATTTTGAGTGTAATGAACTATAAGGGGATTGAAAAAACAAGTAATTTTGCCCTCTGAGTGACTTTTGACAGTTCTTTTATCTCTCAGAACCTCACTTCTCTCTGCAAAATGGGGGTAATGGGTTAATTTTCTTCTCAGACAGATATAATGGTGGGATCTAGTAATGAGAGAATTTTGTATAAAATTAAGCAAGCAGTCTGATATGGTTCCTAGAAGCTGTCAGCAGCTTTTCATTATTATATTTTCTCTCTAAAGCACAGTTAAGAGTTTTTGTTGCCATTAGTTACACTTTAAATATAAGGTCTGGGCCAAACTAATGGTCCTAGTAACCCCACAGATCAGTCAGTGTGAATCTGCTGAAGTTATTAATGACGTTACACCAAAGCTCAAATGATGGAGGAAAACGAGATTCATGCCCTTAATATTAAAGGTGACCTCTGCTATGCATGCACGCTATGAAAATCTACAGCCCACAGGCAATTTGATTTTCTGCCTGAAAATTACTGTAAAGACTTCTATATCTGTGAGGCAGACTCCTCTGCTTTTCCTTTTTAAAACATTATTACTATGAAGGGCAGAGTGAAAATATTAAAAATCAAATCAGGACTGAGCTAAGAATCTGGTATTAAGAGTCCTTTAGCTTTAGAAACAAGGCACAGTTCAGAGGTACAGGGGCAGTTTGTGCTAATTTGGTGGTTTCTGATGGCACGGAATCTGCTAACTGCATTTTCCATCTCATTAGCCTGAGATTCTCTAGAGGGAAAGTGAGACTCTGGTGCTCAGGAGGTGTCAGGCACAGCTAGATCTGTCATTTGTTTTCCTTCTGAGACAGCAAAAAATTACTTCCATTTGACTGGTACCTTCCTCCGCTACCACCCGTGGCATGTCCCACGCAGATGCTGCAGTCCTCCCGCTGGACAGTGTGGTTGGACACTTGTGGAAGGATCTTCCCCTTTGCTCATACACATGAGGGAAAGAGAGAGCTTTGGAGATGGCAAAATAAGCTAGAAGCAACATTTTGTGGTCCAGGAAACAAGATAGAAAAAATAAAGGTGAGACAAAGCCTTTACCCTCCCTCACCCTCTGTTGACCTGTACAGAGCGGTCACACCATGCAGAGACCCACAGCACTTCTTATGCGCTGATCCTCTAGAATCATAAAGAGGAGGACACACAAGGCAGCAATACACAAAATAAAAACATGGGCACTCACATGCACTTGCAAAAGCCTCTTTCAGTTTAGGGTATCACAAAGAGGAAATCACATACTTTCCAGGGACTGCTCAGGAGCAGACACAGATGTTGGCACAAACTAGTCAAGTAGGCTGCTCTTTCTGGTGGCTGGTAGGTCACATAAAATCATTAGGGGGGCACTAAAAGGGAAACCAGGCAGGTCAGCCACTGCAGTCACTGTGAGATGAGAGTACTCAATGTTTCAGAGTACATTGTTCGTGTAACTATCCATGTGAGGTTATAGTACTCCATCTGCAGGCACCCAGATTTGAAATTAATGTGTTTATAGAGATGCTGTTGTTTCATTTCTTCCACTGTGCAAGCTGTTGATTTTTTCCAAAACTAGTTGTCAAAAAACATCTGGGGTAAAAAAATAAGCTTCTATGCTCTCATCGTGCTATAATTCAAATGATTTATTCAAACTAGAGCTTCCAAGCAAAGCTCACTGACTCAGATGATAATGCACAAGTCCCAAAACCCACTCTTGCTTACCCTTAATCATAATTTGAGTTCATGACAAGGGGAAAAACCCACAAATTGCTCAAATTTGTACCTCTGAGACACAGAGTAAATTCAGAATAAATAAAATGCATTATTTAATAAAGTACTTCTGGTGTGAAACAAGATTGGAGGGCTCAGAGAAGAGGAAAGAAAGGAAAACAATAGTGTATTGAATTGCAAAACTGTAGATTCTTCCAATGAGAAAGAGAAAAAGATGAAGAGAGAGAGAAGATGAAGAGGCCAGGGAGGAAAAGGAACTTGTGGTAGAATATGTAGAAAGGACAAGTTGTAACAGGGAGGTTGTAGTTCACAAAGATGGCACAGAGAGTCTCTAAATCAGTGAAATGGGAGCTCAAAATAGGATGGGGGATAATGAGGTTAGGCTGAGAAAAAATTCTGATAGTTGAACAGAAGGCTTGCAGTGTACAGCCTAAAATGAAAAGAAAGATGAATCAAGAGAGGAGAGAGATGATAAGACAGTTCTGATACATTATCAGAAGAGTAACAGCTGAAATACAAGGAAAATTGTAGAGCTTCTTCATCTTACTGAGAAATAACTGGTGACTTTTAACAACATTCTAGAAGTGGGCGGAAAGGGAAAAGAGGGGTAGAGTTTAGCACTCTGTTATTAAGCCTGAGTGACTGGGAGCATGCTAGAATTATCTCACAGTGACAAGGAATGGAGAGGAAAGAGATACAAAGGAAATTAAGGACTATTATGTTTCTATAAAGTTATTTTTCTTTATGTATAAGAATAATTAATAAAACTTGGTATAAACGCTTATTTTATCTTTGTGTACTCCATACCTGTCAAACACAGTCTACAACACAGCATAATAACTGCACAGCACTATCTGCTCCCAATGAACAAGGACAGGAATAATTCATTTTCATGTCATGTATCACTCACAGCTGTCTGCTGTGATTGCAAAAGTCAAATTACCCCATCCTACATTCACACTAAGCCAAATCTGTTTGGGAAGCGGGGGAAAGAAAGTGGGTGTGTTAATAGCAGATAATTTCCTGAATATATTTATGAGGTCAAAATGGGAACATTAATAGTCCTGCCTGGTACCTAGTACTATTAAATGTGTAGGGCAAATACTCTTGTGACACTTATTTGAAGTATAACACACAGCTTAACTTTATCTTATTATAGTGTGCTATAACATCTTGTAATTTTCTGTGTACTTTTTCTGCTTTCTGATACTGTGACTCTAAGCTAGCAGCTGAAAGGGTCATATTCCTGAAAAAAAATTGCAATGCAAGTCACATATATCAAAACTCAAAGAAAGGGGAAGTTTAAAATTAGCCATTCATGATATTTGACCAATGATCCCTGCTGTGCTAGTCTACATTCTAGAGAATACAGAACATGATCCAAAGGCTATGCAGGGCACTTTTGTTGTCTTTTGTTGTAAACAGAATTTGATAAAATAAAATAAGTATTTGATTATTACTTTAGTTTTGAAGAAAATTAATTGATGGTAAAATAGTTTTTATGTTTCTAGTCTGGTTACTGTTATATAAAAAAAAGAAAAAAAAAGAAAAAAAAAAGTGAGCTTTCTTTCCTGTTATAGACTGCATAGGGATTTAAGTACATGGGAGAATTATTCAGAACAAAAGCTGAAGTTACGATTTTTTTAATTCTAGACTTTCAAAAAAAAAAAATTCAACTCCACCATTAAAGTCATGTTTTACTTCAGACAAACTGAGCATTTTGTTGCAATGTTTGTCACCTTAAGGCTGGCAACAAAATTTTCCTTTAGAATACTGTGGAAAATGTAGAAAACTTTCATGTTTTAGTCCTTTTCCAGGTTTCTTTATAAATACTACTAAACTGCAGGTAGGACAACTTGACTGAGTCCAGTGTATTTTTTCCCTAGAAGGAATAGTTTAAAGTGTGTTCGTGCTGCTGCCCATTTAAAAGATCAATATCACAGTTCAGACTCCTGACGTATAACTTGATATCAGTATAAGGCATTGGGAGTATTTTGACCTAAAAACAGAGCTTGCTTTTGGTTCTTCCCACTCTGTCATATGTGGCAAAAGAGTTAGAAGGTGCCCGGCAAAGAAACTACATGAGACCCAGCCCATGGCCCAGTGACAGGTTTACCTTAAGTGTCATTATTTTAGTTATTTTAGTATATCTTTCGTCCTTTAGCAGTGAGAGCCAGTGCTCTTTCTCTCTTGTGAATCGCTGTTATAATGGAGGCCTATCTCTAACTTCCATGAATCCTGATGCCATCAAAACACCCTGCCAGAGAGTAAGAGAAATGAAGAGAAAGACCTCTGCAAAGTTGTTCAGCTGTTCTCTTGTGAGGGTACCACATGGTGAGTGGATACTGTTTATCAGCAGTTTCACATGAAGGGTTCTGAGATTGCTAGTTACAGCACAACAGGACTGTTTACAAGATATTTTGCTTCTTTGGTGCTATTATTTTGACTCTAGTACCAGGGCTCGGAGGATTCTTTAGAGTCTTATCTGGTGGAACACTACAACAGCATTTCAGACATAGTTTTGTCTTTTAAAAATTTGTATCTGTCTTTCTAAATATGTATTCAAAAGTACCCTGCTGGGGAACTTATTGTACTGACAGTATGTATAAGTAAGAGGGTTTTTTTTCTGTAACATACCTTAAATGAGATTTGATTGAAAATACATATAAAAGTGTCCAAAACCCAGAATGACTAAATGAATCAATTGTGTCAATTATCAACCTTCAATAATGCACTTTTGCTACTACTGAGATTGTTTTACTGAAATTTATTGTTATTGTTTATTTATATTGCTTAACCATTATTGTGCTACACTGTCATTCAAATATAAAGTATCACAAAAATATCTCTGAAGGTTATGAGTGCTTTCACCTAAATACATATTTTGAGCTTAGAAAGAAGAAGGTATTTTATAATGATAGAATGGTTCAATATAAAAAATTGTAATTGAAACTCATCCTGTCAGGAATAAATAAATACAAGAAAGAAAAAGTTTCTCTTGTGAGTATTATGACAGGAATGTTGAGGAAAAAAATAAATTAGAATAGAAAAGTTTAATAAGATGTCAAGCATAATAATTGAAATTCCATTTTCCACTGGATACACATGTGTATGAAATAGCCAGTTGGTGTTGATTCTGTGATTACACTTACCAATATCATTTCATTGCAAATTGTATTTGGAATTCTAAAGCCATTGAAAAATGCATCACATGATGCATTCCATTCCTGCTCAAATGTAATGAAACATTTTTTTCTTTTCCCCTCAAAAAAAAACCTTAGTCCTACCCCTGTTGTATAGGAAAAAAATAATTTCATATATAGAACATATTATTGCAATTGGTTTTAAGTGGATAGAAACATGGGCTTGAGTTAATTCTGCAATCCATTAATTAAATATATCTCCTGCCCCTTTTCCCCCAAAATATCTTAATCTCTCTTCAACCAAGACAATGGGGCCCATGAAAATTCATTTCTGGTTTATAGCTGACTAAGAGGAGTAAGGTAAAGAATGGAAGTGTCCCCAGCAGAGTATAACCTGAGCAGCTCGTATTTGTCTATATGAGAAAGGCCATGGCTCAGGTTGTTCAATTATACTCCACCACAATAACATGTCCCTGAGAAAAAGGTGTTATCTCAGGTAGCCAGGACTTGAGTCACAGAACATCATAGAACAACATAGATTCAAATCAGAAAGTGTGCCTTCAGGCTTACTGCTCTCTCTAAGTACCAGTTTATTGCATCAGCAAAGTGCAGTTTCACTTAATGAGGGAAAGCATAACTTTGGACTTTGTTTTAGAGTAGCTTAAACAGGAGCTTCAGCAGGACTGCAATGAAGTTTGGAGTGTAGAAGTAGAAAAATCTGAGGCTTTTTGCACACCACAGAGTTCTAAAAATACAATGCAACATATTTGTAACATAGAAAACTTTAGATTTTTCTGCGTTCTACATTCTAATTCCTCCTAATTATGCCTCCTTCATCACTGAGAATAAACTATTTAATATAAATAAGACTATATGCTCTGAGTGGAAGTTCACCCTACTCCCTGCTTCCTCATAAGAATGCTTACTTTACTAAGATATTTGCAAAATATGCCAATGGAAGTTGTAGTCTTGCCATCTAAATGAAACATAAATGTAGCAGGAAATTAAAACTCTAAACTATTAGTCTTGATGGACACCATTCTTGGCTCAATTTGATTTTTTTTTTTCATGGAACATTTTTTTCTTGGCATTCATGAGGCATATCATAAATTAAACTGGAGAGTTATAGTTATCTGTCCTTTTCAGTATTTGGTAATTTGAATGTCTAGAAAGGATAATTTGAAAAAATTAAAGGAGCATATTACTTTCCTTTCCTTGTAATGGAAGGTAGTAAGTGTCTTTAGAATCAAAGGTAACTGTATGCGGTGGGATGACACTGGCCAGATGCTAGGTACCCACCAAAGTCACTCTATCACTGCCTTCCTCAGCTGCACAAGGGAGAAAAAAAGTCTAGTGGGTCGAGATATAGTGAGATCATTCACCAATTACTGTCATGGGCAAAACAGACTTGACTTGAAAAAAAGTAGTTAAATTTATTGCCAGTCAGATCAGATTAGTGTAATGAGATATAAAATCAAAATCTTAAAAAACACCGTCCCCATACCCTTCCCTGCTTCCTGGGCTCAACTTGATTCCAGGTTTTCTCTACCTCCAGATTTTCTCTACCTCCTTCCCCACAGTGATACAAGAGGAGAGGATTCACAGAATCACGGAATATGCCAAGTAGGAAGGATCATCAAGTCCAACTCTCAGCCCTGCACAGAACCATCCCCAAGAGTCACACCATGGGCCCGAGAGTATTTTCCAAACACTTCTTGAACTTTGACAGGTTTGGTGTTGTGACCATTTCCCTGAGGACCCTGTTCCAGTACCCCACCACTCTCTAATATCCAACCGAAACCTTCCCTGACACAACTTCAGGCCGTTCCCTCGGGTTCTGACGCTGGTCTCCACAGAGAAGAGATCAGTGCCAGCTGGTTCTCTTCCCCTCATGAGGAAGTTGTAGACTGCAATGAGGACTCCTCTAAGTCTTCACTTCCTCTTGTTGAATTTCCTATGTCTGGTAACTGCCCAGTCCCCTAATTTGTCCAGGTCTCTCTGCAGGGCCTCCCTGCCTTCCAGGGAGTCAACAGCTCCTCCCAGTTTTGTGTCATCTGCAAACTTGCTCAGTATCCCTTCCAGTCCTGCAACCAAGTGCTTTATGAAGATGTTGAAGAGCACAGGGCCCAAGATGGAGCCCTGCAGAACCCCACTGGTGACAGGTCACCAGTCTGATGTCACCCCATTTACTATTACCCTCTGTGCTCAACCCGTGAGCCAATTGCTCACCCACCACACGATGTGTTTATCCAGCTCTGCTGGACAGTTTGTCCAGAAGGATCCTGTGAGAAACTGTATGGAAAGCTTTACTGAAATCCAAAAAGACGACATCAACTTGCCCCCCTTGATCAGCTAGGTGGGTTATCTTGTCATAGAAAGAAATGAGGCTGGACAAGCAGGACCTTCATCTCATGAAGCCACCCTGGCTGTGACCGATGACTGAGTTGTCATTCAGGTGTTTTTCAATACTTCCCAGAATAATCTTCTCCATAACTTTACCAGACACTGAAGTGAGACTGACAGGCCTGTAGTTTCCAGGGTCCTCCTTGTCCTTCTTGAAAACTCAGAGATTTGCCATCTTCCAGTCAGCTGGGACCTCTCTGAGTCCTTGCCACAAGTTGCAGTTCCTCATTAACTGCTCCAGCATGGATGCCTCCCACAGGGTGCAGTCCTTCAGGAACAGGCTACTCCAGTGTGGGTTCTCCATGCAGCCGCAACTCCTGCCTGCAAACCTGCTCCAGCATGGGCTCCTCTCACCATAGGCCCACAGGTCCTGCCAGGACCCTGCTACAGCATGGGCTTCCCACGGGCTAACACACATCTTTGGGCATCTACCTGATCTGGCATGGGGTTCTTCAGGTGCTGCTCCTCCATGGGCTGCAGGGAAACAGCCTGCCTCACCACGGTCTTCACCATGGAATGCAGGGGAATCTGCTCCAACACCTGGAGCACCTCTGCCCCCTCCTTCTGCACTGACCTTGGTATCCACAAAGCTGTTTCTCTCACATATTCTCACTCCTCTCTCTGGCTGTAGTTGTGCAGTAGCTATTTCACCTCCTTAAATACATTATCACCGCAGTGCTACCACCACTGCTGATGTACTCAGCCTTGGAGCTGTCTCCCATTGGCTCTGCTGAACATGGGGGAAGCTTCTGGTAGCTTTTCATGGAAGTCATCCCTGTAACCTCCCCGCCTAAAAAAACCTTGTCATGCAAACCAAATTCAATGTAATATAACAAATTTGTGTTACCCTTCAGTCTTCAATGTTTTACTGCAGCAATAAAGTCAGAAATCCAAGTTTAATATTTGCTTTTTATGTGATGGATCAAACTAGTAAAAAAGGAGAATTTTCAGCAAAGGACATCAAGGTTAATTAAAGTTATGAAATGGCTTAGGCATGAGAAGTGTATTTATAGATTGGCAAACATCCTGGAAAAGAAGGAAATACAATGGAACAGGTAAGAGGTACGACAATTCTGTACCTCTTCAAGTAAACTGAGTACAGTGAATAGTGTATGAGAGCAAATAATGAAGTGTGAATCTGATCAAACAGTCACAGCCTCCTCCAATAAAAGAACAAAAAAGCTTCAGTGGAAAATAACAGGTAATTCTGAAAGTGATGGATTTATTCTGCAATCCCTGAGCTGTAGACATCCCTTTCACAGAGTTGTAGATTTCTAGTAGACAATATGGTTGACAAAAGTCGCTGGACAAAGACATGGAAGAAAAGTCCATCTGGGATTATTAAATACAAAAATAGCACCTTCTAAGGAATCCTCTAACCCACAAATTACTGGAAGCAGGAAGCGCATCTGGGAAAGTTCATCTACTTGCATCTCCTGTTCTGATACTCTCCTTTGGGAATTTCATGTGAATGTTTAAGTAGGCATTGCTCCAACACGTTAGAGCCAATCCAAAATGGGATCTAGTTCAAAGGAGAATCTGTCATGGAGAACAAACAAGAAAAACTCCGAACACTCAAGTTCCTCATTTCTTTAGTAGGTCTCAGCGAAAAACTGCCCTTTCAGGGAGTACAAAATATGGAAATATTCAGCATATTTCCAAGCAGTTTTCTAGCTAAATTACACCATCCATTATCAGCTAAAATAATGCAATACAGTAACTATCATACATGTCAACCAATATATTTAGGTAATTAGGAACAGTCTATCACAGGAATCAACAGCTCTGTAGTGTTCTCTGCTGTCTTTGGTTATTCAAAGAAATGAGATTCAATGGAAATTGCATGATATTCACATAGTAGGAGAAATAAGTTGTTGCTATCATACAAGAGCCACTGTGCTTATTATGCATCAACTGACTAAGGGGATCCTTATGCCATGGAAGGAGACATTAAAATTCCCTGTTGTGATTAGAAATAACTGTATGAGACAGACATTAGCACATTACGAATGTGTGTGCAAACTGATGAAAATTATAGTAATGTGCTCATGTATTTGTAAGACAGTGTGAAAAGTTTTTTTTTTTCTGTCTTAATTTAAATATGGAGAAAAAATAGTGAAACCTATGTTCGAACTATTCAACTTGGAATTAAGGGAAGCTAAGCAGAAAACTACTATTCTTAGTTGTAAATAATTGAATGTAAGAGTTTTCTGAAAGCTAGGCGAGCTGTAAGATCTCTGTAAAAAGCTGGAAAATCATAACATCTTATTTGAAAAATATTTTATATTTTCAACACCAAAGCTTTCCAGTTAATAGTTTTCTTTGTCAGATTTTTGCCCTCCAGGCTGCTTGCACAGACCTGGGCTCTGCAAGGTAACCTGACTGCACAGAGCACCTCAATGAATCAGGTACCTAAGAAGAGCTATGAACTGCATTAATGACTGCTTCAGAACATGCTACCACTTCAAAGTACAGGCAACTTTGCTTCCCCTCCCACACCAGATGACATATCATAAAGCAAAACTGAAAAGCACTATTGATGAAAGCACCATTTTATATCTCTATGATTTTTTTCCCATTAATTTACTTTTATTCCTGGGGGACAGCTGCCTAGATCACAGTCCTCCCTAGGAACAGTGCTGTCATGACTTCAAAAGTAGTCAGGAAGCTTTGAACTTTAGAAACAGTTATTTCCTTCTTTGGAGACCATGAACAGAGATTAAAGAAATAATAAATTATTAGAATCTATAGCGCTTATTACTGTCTCAGAGAAAAAGTAAGGTTTTTAAAGTATGGATTTCAACAGCAAAATCAGGTTGATCTACATACCCTCACACTGAACAATGAAATTTTAATTACATGTACACAAACACATCCACAGTGTTTTGGTTCAATTCTTCATCCATCTTCTTTTTGTTCTAGATGACAAAAATCATCCGGAAGGAAAAAAATCACCATCTACCACAGTATCTTCTAAAATTCTTCACTTATTCTTTTCTGTCTTGGCGTCTTGCCAGTACATTTGAACTTGGGCAAAAGCTAAGGCAAAGTGATCTGTTTGTCAAAGCAATGCTATTTCTGCAGAATGCCTTCTCATCATGATTGGATAAAATTGTCTTCACCAAACTTGGGTTTGCATTCCACAGTGACTTCCTATTTATCCATTTCCCTTGAGGCTGAGACTCATTTAGTCTCATGTTGGCTGCCTGAATGGTGAGAATCTACCTACCTACCTACCTACCTACCTACCTACCTCTCTCTCTCTCTCTCTCTCTCTCTCTCTCTCTTTCTCTCGGAAGACAACAGAAGATGATGAACATTTGCCAGGAAGTTGTTCAGGTGATAAAGACCTTTCTCCATTGACTGAAGGAATCTAGTTAGGTAATTCATGGCTATCATAACTTAGACAGTCTTTTTGGTAGCTGAATTTAAGGGAGATATATCCCATCCTAAATATAGATTATGTCACTTTAAGCTACATTAAACAGTCTATATTTGGAAGTGCAGGAGTCAGAAACCATTACCTGTTTGACCAGTCACATTGAAGATGTTTGAACCCAGTGGCACAATAATGAGTTTTTTGCTTTGTCAAACATGAATCTGTATTTACAAGTGCCACTATATCTACTGTTCTCCTTTGTGCTCAAGGACACTTTGACACTAATGCATGACTGAGACTATGGAAACCCCACACCACCATGCCATGACAGTCAGGATGAAGGGCTTCATGGGCCATTTTTTTTATTTATTTCTTAGGGAAAACTAAAAGGGAGATTTTGTGTGTAGTTTCACTGTTTGTATTCAGTCCTGTTTGTATTGCAGAACCAAGTATAAACAAAAAATGTAGTTACAATTGCAATTTAATCATAGAATCATTTAGTCTGGAAAAGAACTTTAAGATCATCAGGTCCAGCTATTAACACAGCACTGCAAAGCCCACCACTAAACCATATCCTTAAGTGCCACATTTACACATCTTTGAAATACCTCCAGGGATGGTGACTCAACCACTTCACTAGGAAGCCCATTCCAATGCTTGATCATGCATCAAACTGCACTTGGTTTTTTGATGGTTCTGAACCTGTAAGGCATCCCAGTTGTACAGGCAAAATTATGTTCACTCCAAAGGAGACAGGACCATTTGCATAAATACATTTTAAGGTAAGACAAATCCTGACACTTTTCATCATGGCTAGTGGTTCCATACTTCATTAAGATTGAAGGACTCAGTGAGACTACCAGGTAAGAAGCAGTCCATAAACTGTCATAAATTAAAGAATTGTTGCTTTTCCTTGAGAGCCTAAAGATGCTTTTCCAACCTAATTTTAGCCTGACTTGGCTTAATTTACAGATGCCTCACTTTGACACCAGCCAGACCTGGGAAAAGATCAAGATAATCCACAGTTAGATTCAATAAAAGAGAAAATGAAGCAGGTTGTTCTCCTCAGAAGGACATAGTAACAAGCCACTGGTATTTTTATTTTCACTGTGTGTCTCCCACAGAGGTTTCAAAGGGATAAAAGCAGGACTGTGTGATACCATACAAGGGACAGCCCTGGACATGTGACCAATGCTTCAGGTGGGCTTTCCTTGTCATTTGAGAGAGAAAATAATAATCTTCAAGGATATCTACCTTTTCCTTCTCTTTCTCACCCACATCAGTGCTTAGTCTTGTCATTCTCAAGGGGGAACAGCTTCAAAGATTTGATTTTCATTTGTACATGTTGATTGTCACCCACTGAAATGAAAGAAGTAACTTGTCAAGCCAGATGTGTGAAATGACTGAATGTAGTAAAAGCAGAGTTCTCTGCCTCTGAAACACTGGCTTATGTATTGGAATTCAGGAGTGGCCTGTCCTTTTTGTTTGTCTGCCGGATGATACAGAGTTTAATACTTTTGTGCCTTGCTTTGCTCTTCTGGCCAGTGCTCACATTCTTTGCCATGGTGTTGAGCTCCAAATGAGATGCTACCATTTGAGAGATGACACCTATGGTTTTAATTTCTTCACTAAGATTTTGCCTTCATTTTATTATCACAATACTCAATTTCCTTATCGCATCTTTTTTCTCCCCAACATAAATTATTTGATCCTTTCACAATTTAATACACTGGAGAAATTATTCTCTTGTAAATTTGCTTTACATCTGCACTCAAGGGTTCTTCTGAACAATTTATCCCATTCCTGGTCCCCTTGAATCACTACTGCTCTGGCATCAAACTTGAAGCAATGCACCAGGACAGCAATTTATTTTATGAGAAACCTCTTATCACAAACAAATTTCATTTTTTTCCCCTCAACTTTCCCTGTATAGGCAGCAGCTACAGTTTCTTACGAGCACATGAACCTGAAAGAATCTCCTGGACTTCATCCAGGAAGCAAGGACATATCCAAAGAAAGCATCAAAGTTTTTAAAAATATGTTCATCATGCATTTCAGTTCTGAGGACATCCAAAGAGAAAACAGTCATCCGAGTTTATTTTTATCTAGCGCAGAGCCAAGTTTCTATCTCATGTAATTCAATGGTAAGTTTCTATTGACTCCAGTGACACCAGGATTTTGCCTGTACAGCTCAGAATTGAATTTTAAGTCTTCCTTCCAGTCAACAGAAATGTAAAAAAGTTATTCAAATATCCACTTGCAAGAAGACAGAAATTACTTTACAATGTCTGCTTATTATGGAATTTCTCCTGCATGGATAGAAAGGAACCATTCCATATTATTGAAAGCTTTTTCTTTCTACTAATGTGCACATTCATTCCAAAACATGCATCAATTGCTTTGTCTTCTGAAATAACATTGCTTGCTTGGTAAAAAAAAATTTTCAGTCTTCAGTGATTTATTTCACGGAATCACAGGATGGGTCAGGTTGGAAGGGACCACAGCGGGTCATCTGCTCAAGCAGGGCCATCCTAGAGCACATTCCATAGGATTGTGTCCTTACGGTTCTTGAATATCTACAGTGAAGGAGACTTCACAACCTCTCTGGGCAATCTGTTCCAGTGCATGGTCACCAATGCAGTAAAAAAGTTCTTCCTCACATTCAGATGGAACTTCCTGTGCTTTGGTTTCTGACTATGGCCTCTTGTCCTATTGCTCGGCCCTACTGAGAGAAGAGCCTGGCTCCATCCTCGCAACAGCGTCCCGTCAGATATTTCTACATATTGCTGAGGTCCTCTTTCAGTTATCTCTTCTCAAGGCTAACCAGGGACATGTCATTCAGCCTTTCCTCATATGAGAGGTGCTCCAGTCCCTTAATCATCCTTGCAGCCCTCCACTGGAGTTGCTTCAGGAGCTCCCTGTGTCTCTTGTACAGAGGAGCCACCACCTAGTCACAGCACTTCAGATGTGGCCTCCCTCTGCCTTAACTCACACTATTGTCATTACAGTGTGAGAACAGTCACTTAGAAAGGTTTAAAACTCCCTATTTTTAACTGGGATGGAGGTAATTATACAGAAGATGTTATACCTGATCCACTAAGACATAGCAGATAAAAAGAATCAAAGCGGGATCACACACATTTTTGGATGATTAGACAGACAACAGATTTTTCTAAGTCTCTTTGGACAGGGCAACTAATTTGAGTTGTGAAAATATATGAGTTACCTTTACTAACTCATTTATAATTTCACTTCAACTCCATCTGGAAAATGACAGAGTTTTGTCATGTATCTACATTCCCTGTGTGTTGTACATTAATTTCTGCAGGGGCTGCATTTAAGGATGAATCCTTCAGACTGCAGTCCTATGGCATGGTGTTCTACTGACACTTCTCTTATTACAGCAAACAAACCCTTAAAATATTTTATAATCCTTTCTTCTTCAGTGAAGAGCAGGAAGTTAAATTGTTTCAGGGAAAACTACTGTCTAGCCTGAGCTCTAAAGAATGTTAATAGGAGCAGAGCAAAGTAATCCTGCCAATGGTATCACCAGAGGCAGGATTTCATACACAGAAAGGGAAATCAGGATGTTTACCTTGCTAGAAGCCATTAATCCTTTTTAGGATTTAATATTTAATTATGGAAAAATGTCAATCAATGCCTGGGTCCTCACTGTGCTATACAGAGAATTCTGCCTGGCAAAACTAAATCTAAAGTTAAAGGTCTTGCCTTGCCCATGTGAATTCTGGGTTTGATTGTTGGTAGTTATGAAACCATTGCTCAAAATTTCATGAATAATTCAAAACATATATTCAAAACATATATTTGTCTGCAAGAGTACCCGAACTGGTCACGCAATTTTCCATCAAGCCCACCTGACTTTGTTAGGAGGTAACACACAGAGAGAAAATTTACCAGCTTTGACTTTCCAGTCCCCCTTTATATCTGGAATGAGAGTTCCATATCCTCTAACCCAGAAGGGTTCTGCTACTGGGCTTGAGCTTTAAACTTGGAAATTCTGAATGAGCTTGATTATACCTTCTGGTTTCAGAGGCAGTGCTGTCCTGCTTTATTCTTCTAGGGGAAGCTGTAGTCCCAGCCATTCAAAAAGCCTCTTCTAGCTTTGCTGACCATAGCCTTAGACAGTGTCACCATTGTGCAGGCATCTGAATTCTCCAAGCAATTCAAACCAAAGTCCCCTGGATGTAACTCTGCAGTCTGCTGAGAGAGGGAGAAACAGCAAGGAATTCTCTTATAGTCTGTGGAGCAGAGCTAGCAGTGATCACTTGCTCACTTCCTTAGCAGCTATGAATAGATCCCCCTACATAAGGTGAGTGAAGTGGAAAGACATACAGTAAACACATCCTGGGAACCAGGTGCATGTCAGACAAGGCTGACACTTTGTTTCACAGTAGTCTTCTGAGAATGTGCACTGAAAGAGTGCTACAGGCAGTTCTACATCAGGCAGCTCTGAAACTCGTCCAGAAACAGTTTACAGCGCCCAAGGGGACAGATGACAATGAGGACAAGCATCTCTGCACTGCACAAACGTGGGGTGACTGACTGCACTATGGTAAAAATATGGGTAAAGCCATAAAAAGTAAGACAGTACTTCAAAAATAGTTTTTTACCAGTAAAAAACTAGAATTGCCTGCAAAATATCAGAGTCATTACAATAGACTTTATCAGAGTCATTATAATATACTTTCTCTGTACAGATGCAGCAAATAACCTGTTGTGATATCCTGAATAAAGCAAAAAAAAAAAAAAAAAAGAAGGCTGGATTATAAAACTAAAGTAGTCTTCAATGAGGTCTTTGAGATAAAAAAAAAACCAAAAAGAGTTATGAGGAAGATTTGATAGTGCAAAAATCTGTATTCACTGTATGAAATGGAAAAAATAATTGAGTGGCCAGAATAATTTTAATATTGTCAAAAAAAAAAAAAAAAGAAGAAGAAGAAGAAGAAGAAACTCATCATTTTTACCATTCTCAATACATCAGTGTTACCCCTTTTAGGATGGGAACAAAGATACAGATACATATTTAGACCATCAGTTTGTCATCATATATTTTTTGCAAGGGATGAGAGGTATTCTGTCTAGTTTTTAATTCTGCCACTCCTCTACTAATTTAGATTATCCTTCTTTCAGACTGTAATCCCATAGTTGAAGCCTTTTAAATGAGAGGAATGAAATGAGGGACCCTCTTCTGCTTTTAAACAGTGTCCAGGAGCAAGGGAATGGAAATCTTCGATGTGATGCATATGCAAATATATATGTGAATTCATTCATTGCTCTGTGAAGCTGAGGTGTATATCCTCAGTGGATATATTTTCCTACAAATTTTGGAAAGCACAAATTTTTGTCCTTTTTTCCCATTTACTTAGCTTTTCATTAAATATTTATTGAAATTAGTATCTAAGAATCCAATTCACCAACAGATTTTCTTTTGATTTATTTCAAGGTCATTTGAATTTTTTTGAGCAAAGACTTTATCTCTCTAGAAACTTGTCTGCAAGATATAATTTCATCTCCAGTAACGCTGATGTACTTCACTTGTTGAAGCCATCTTATCATCTGCATATATGTCCTATTTACCTGTTGCTATGCTTATCATAAAAATAATGATCCAAATTCAAACATACTGAAGATACGTGTGTTGGGAAATTTCGTGCAGAAAATGGACGTATAAACGACCTCAGTGCTTTAGATGCAGTTATGCTGCAAGGCCTTTAAGACTGCAGTGAGAAGCTACTTTTAAGAAGCCTCTGTGGAGATCAACAGTGAAGAAGAATGTAAACTCAGAGAAGCTGCAGCAGAAGGTTGAAAAACATCAGCCACAGAGAGAGATCACAAGGACTTTATTTTACACCAATAGAGTTGCGTGTTATTCGTATTAACCAGTCACAGGGTGGTTTGCAGTGTGTGTGCAGTGTATGTGCTATCTGGGTTATTTAAGGGGTGTTTTCACAACAATAAATGGCATTACCTTGATCATATTGGTCAGTTCGTAGTGTCCATAAGTTTCCCTTGCAATACACGTGGCTTGTAAATACTTTGTTATAAGGTACATTGATTACATTTTAAGGTATCAGATGCATTTTTTTAAACAATTATTTCAGAGTTTGTAGGATAAAATTCAAAATACATGAAGGCAGTAGAAGAGTATGTTTTTTATACTGAGGCTGAGTGGGGATGCAAATAATTTCATAAACATGTGGCATACACAGGAGATCTTCCAATCAGAGCCTGATCTTTTCAGGCAGGGTTCTGGCGAATTTATTTTTAATCTATTTGGCTTTTTAATTCAGGCTTGAGTGCAATTTACCTAATTTCATGCAATTAGCAGAGGTGCTTATGTTAGGATTATAATCACCCTAGGCTCCTTTATAGTCAATGGAAAAAATAAACACCTCTAGACAACATTTTAGCTCACCAAACTTCACAGTTTTTCTTTAGATGTACCTCCACCTCTGTCTTTCTAGCAATGGAGGGGGTCTGAGGAGATAATATTACTGTCGCCTCAGTGTTTTACTGAAGTGGGATTATTCCAGGCTCTGTGTAGAAGTGGGGTCTCATCCAGGCTCGATGAAGCATGGCCAAAAATAACATCAGAATGAATATCTTGAGTCTAAAATTCAGTATCCTTGGAAGAAAAAACTTTATTTTAGTCTGTGATTTCCACATACACCATTCTGAAAATCATTCTTGAGTCACAAATGCCCTAAGGTATGCTGTAATTAATATTTTGGTAATGATTAAAATTGCAAATCACTGTTGCCATATTCCTTCTCTTTACCATGTTTCATGGTAGCTCTTGTCATTTGATTGCAAAGTAAATATCTGGTAATGTCAGTGTAATGATAAGATAATAACTATAAATGTTACAAAGTAAATAGAGCCAGTGTCAGTAACATAGTAATTATTCTTGGTCTTTTTACCAAGTAATCCGCAGGAACATGCAATTATCTCACCACCTTTTCACTTGCTTCATTTCTGTTTGATCCAGAAAGGAATACAAAATCACCTTCTCAACTTCTAAAGTCTTTGTGGTTTCTTTACACTTTCGCTACTTGCTTGTGTAAGCCCAGTCTATTCTGTCCTCTCCATTTGACTGCACATGTCAGGATAAGACAGCGACTGCTCTAACTTGTCGTATTAACATTTACAAATGCAAACATTTGCATTTGCATTTCTTATTTTTAGGTAACCATCCAAGCATAAATAAATCACTGCTCAAGTTCATGCTCTGAGAAGACAGAAATCCATTAAGGATATTGCCTTTTGGAATAAGAGGGTAAATAGCACTGTGTAGAGATTTATGCACTTTCACAAAAAAAGACTAGCACTTTCCTGCTGTAATGCCTTCTGGTGTGGTTTTTGAGACCATTTTTATTACAGCTATACCTACGATTTTCACAGACCATTGTCAAGTTGTAAAACTGCCTCTTGTCCTACTTCCACCTGTTTATCCATTGCTCTTTCATCTGCTTCTGCCACATTTTTCCCACTAATACTTAGCCTCATATGTTCTTATGCTTTCCACACCTTATATGATAAAGAAGTATCTGATGCCTTAGGCAAATAATCCAGTAATTGGTGTGGAAAGAAAATAATGAAGCCAACAGCAAAAGACCTTGGACAAGCTTCATTAAAAACAAACAAATAAAATCAACAAGAAAACCACACGAAAACACAAAAAAAGAAAAAGAAAACACCACCAAAAACTAAATGCCCAGAAATCCACTTTCTTCCCCCAAATCAGCTTTGCTATTTGTGCTTATGCCCTTATTGTATTCTTCCTACCTGCTCCATGATGTTCATCCAGATCTCCCTCTGCTCCAGCCTGCTTGCAAACGGTGTGCAATCTGACTACCCCTTCCAAGAAAAATTATGGTTAAAATCCACAGAAAATATAGGTAGAGAAGCTGTGCAGGACCACCCTAATTCACCCTTTTTTGGGTCTCCGTACCTAGTACTAACTCTTATATAGGTACAGAACCAGGAAGATTTAGGCTACGAGAAGGGTTTGAGTCCCTTCCAAAACCAGCAAAAACACAGTAATTGAAGAAATATGCTTGTAATTTTCTAAGGTCAAGATAAGACTGGCCCCAGGTATTTCATTTGAGAAACAGCAAATTACTTCCTTTACAAATTCGTTATCATTTCATTAATTTTCTCTTGCAGAAAATTTTAGTGCCTTTTGGAATGGACAGATTCTAGTCTCCATAAGACTAATTTATTTCTACAATAACATTAATTAAAATATTAATTGCTACTGGAGTTCTTCATTGCTCAGTAAAGACTTTTGGTTTTTGATGGCATGCAGTTTGTGACTACTTGCATATCTGACAGAATTTACACTTCTACAAATTGGAAATTCATTCCCTTGGCATTAGTTTTATACAAATTTTTTTCAGCTCAGTTTATCTTAGCCATCTCTCATCTGGTTTATGGATAAACTAACATTACAAAAGTACGAAAAAATACTATAAACAGCAGAAATCTACACCTCACAGTTAAGATTCAGAAACAATAAGTAAATACTAAATAGAAGTAGGAAAAAATATCTGGACTCAACAATGAAATCTTCATCCTTCCACTATTGCTTTTAGCAGTAATTTCACAAGTAGTAACACAGAAGATGAAATTAAATTTTACTTATAATTTACCTCAGAATATGTTCCCATATCAAAGAAAAGTGTGCAAAGGAAGATTATGGACTTCAGTGGCTCTACAGTGGTGCAAAGCTATCTAAACCTGCAATGGAAGTTCCAGCATCAGTTAATGTTAGTCAGGGTGGCCTCCAGGAAAATGCAAGCTGGACTCCTTTTGCAACTGCATAGCCACCAAATCCCTGACCCTTGACAGCTACTGCTCTTACCCACTCATTCTATGAGGCTTTTTTCTGCTTTCCTTGAACAACGCTACGGCTTAAAGTATAAAGATATTAAAACAAGTTACTGCTCTTGTTATCCCACAGGGAGGACTCAAATGCTGCTGTGTTCGAATCGCAGTCTGGAGTTCATGTCATTGATTTGCATGCCATTAGTCCCAAGAGGTACTGTAGTAAAAAAGCATCTTCACCCTCTGTCTCCACAGGGGTTGCTGGGAGCAGATTTCTTTCCACAAGGAATCATCATCTGTGCTGCAGCTGAAGTAAAATGTTGAACTAGCACCAGACAGGAAAACAGAAAACAAACAGCAATACGCCTGAAGAAGCTGAAAACCATCTCACTCTTGCCATGAGGGAGAATTGTGGTCAGTCAAGAGGGAATGGGTGTAGTTCCACAATAATTTAACTCTAATTTCACACAGTGGCTTAAGACAGTAGTTTAATACTGGGTTGTTTCCTTATGGAAAGTTACCAGGCATCTAATTAACACCTGCTTAACACTGAGAAGGCCATTGGTGTCTGAGGGATACTTTCTAGGTCTTAGACCTAAGACTCAGAATCACTGTCTATGGAAAGCCAAGGCTGTTTCTTATGTTCTTCACTACTTCATCATATTGTGTATTCAATGGTTCAAAAATCCAGCTTCCATCAGTTCCTTCAGAAAATTATGACCACGAGGGTTGAGGGGCTTCTGTGAATGCTCTGTCATTTTTGTCCTTGTTGACATTTTTCTTTCAGTTTAAATAGGAAGAGCAATGGCAGGATTACTTCACTACAATATGTATGCACTCATTGGTAGCTCATTTCCACTCTGATTAACAAGCTTTTCAACACCCTTAAGTAGCAGGAAAGAAAATATCTGCAGCCATTAACAAATGCAACATTTAATGACATTATAAGCCTGCCTGATCAGACCCCTTTACTAGATATTGGATTGCTTGTAGAAAGTCAATTTTACAGCAAAATAAAAATCGGCATGACATAAATTTCACTAGTTTAGTTTTCAGATGTATTTATATGGCATATTACTCCTCAGGGGTGAAAAACATAATGTGTGCAAATGAATTTGGATACACAGCATCTGATTTTCCAGTGACGATATAATTAAGACTATAAAAGACTGTCTGTATGTAACAGCTACTGTGGGAGCCCCTCACATGCTCTTATAGATACACAACAACCATATTTTCTTTTTCTTACTTTGCTGTAACACTTGTCTTATTGTAAAACAAGCAAATTATACTGTGTCTGGGAAAGTTTCTAAAAGACTGAGAAGCAGAATAATTAGACCACTGACTCAAATTTCGCATTAGAGAAAAACAGGCATTGCTGCACCAAAATACATCCTGTTTGTTTGGTATAAATACTTGTTATCAATATACATACATGTGCATCATGGGAACAAAGTGCTCTAGCGTATTCTGTCTAGTTACTTTTGCGAGATGATCACCTGGTATCTGGAACCAGTACCTGATAGAGCTTCTCTGGTTCCTGAAAAACATATTGCTCCACTGTGGCTTCAGCTGGTATTAGGACAGTACCAAGGAGGCACAGTGCATTGTTTTCTGTTGTATTGAGGAAGGCTTCCCGGCATTACCTTTTTTACTGCTACCAGAGGACTGACTAAGCGTTGCAATTACAGGCACCATTCAAATTTCTCTTCTCTTAGTTCACCTGAGAAAGCAGAAGGTAGCTGATGATGGCTTTACAGCACCAGGTCAGAAACAGTGAGCACACTAGTGGAAGGAGAAAGAATAAAGACACCCAAACACTAGGAGCTGAGCTCCATCACTGAAAAGAAATATGAGCCATTTTAAAATATATTTTGGAATCCCTGAATAAGAATGCTCAAACCAGTATTTTAAATAGGCACAGTAGATGAACATTAATAAATTGAACTTCACTTTGTCGTATGGAGAAATATTTAAGTGGCTATTTGGAGCTTCTTTTTACTGCAGCTTTATACATAAAATTTCACAATTTCTCTAGGAATTTTGATTCACTTAAAAAACCAAAACAAAAACAAAAGATAGACTTTCTGAAGCAGAAGAAAAGGATATTATTTCCCTTCAGTCACATAAGAAATGCATGTATAAGAGCTAATAATCAAGTCTGGTCAACAGACTCTTGTTAAATTTCTTTTCCAATAAAAACCTGCATTTTCTGAGAAAAAAAAAAATCTACTTTTAATAGATATGTTTATATTCTTTAGAAAATCAAGTAACTGACAAATGAAACCTTTGAAGCTTTTATGAGAATATGGAATATTTTATCTGAAAGACAAAAAAAAATCTACTGAAATAGTACTATTTTCTGCCATGAGTTTTGCTTTCTAATTCAATTGTAGCTCATAAATCACATAACATGTACCCTGTCTTCACTGAGAGGAGACAATAGATAAATAACATGAGAACAAGTCAGGCTGGAGAGACCATCAACATGGCAGAATGAGATTGTAATTCCTGAGCAACAGTTATAAAAATGTCTTCATAGAATCATCAAGTAGTTTGAGTTGGAAGGGTCCTTTAAAGTCCATACGCCCTGCCATGGGCAAGGACATCTTCAGCTAAGGCAGGTTACTCAGAGTTCCATCCAACCTAACCTTGAATGTTTCCGGGGATGGGGCATCCACCTTCTCTCTGGGCAATTTGTTCCAGTGTTTGTAAAACCTTATCATAAAAAACTTCTTTTTTATATCTAATTTAAATTGATCCTCCTCCAATTTAAAACCATGATTCCTTGTTGTACTGCAACAGGCCCTGTTAAAAAGTCTGTTCTCTTCTGTCTTGTAGGATCTATTTAAGTACTGAAAGGCTACAAGGAGATTTCCCCAGAGCCTCCTGCTCTCTAGGCCTAATAGTATCAAATCTCTCATCTTTCTTTGCATGAGAGATGTCCAGCCCTCTGATCATCTTCGTGGCCTCCTCTGGAATCACTCTAATGGGTTGATGTCCTTCCTGTTCTGGGGACCCCAGAGCTGGACACAGTATTGTGGGTGGGGTCTCACCAGAGCAGAGGGGGTGAATCCCCTCCCTTGACCTGCTGCCCAAGCTTCCTTTGATGCAGTGCAGGATACAATTTGCTTTCTGGGCACATTGTCAGGTCATGTCCACCCTCTCACCCACCACCAGCCCTGAATCCTTCTTGGCAGGACTGCTCTCGATCTGTTCATCCTCCAGCCTGTATTGATGCCAGGGGGTGCCCTGATCCAGGTGCAGACCTTGCACTTGGCCTTGTTAAACCTCATGAGATTTCCATGGACCCACTTCTTGAACTTATTCAGGTCCCTTTGGTAGGTATCCTGTCCTCAAGTGTGTCAACCACACTTATTTAACTTGGTGTTATCTTAAAACTTGCTGAGGATGCACTTGATCCCTTTGTCTATGATGTTGATAAAGATATTAAGTAGCATATTTGCCACCATTTTCAAGAGAGTACTTTGACAAATTTCAATTCTGGACTAGTTACTGAAAAAAAGGAACTTTTTCTTCTTAAAACTGTGATGTTTCAAGGCACATTGAAATTCATTTGAATATTTACTACATCCTTGCCTTTGAATCTCTGTTTTTGCAATAAATATGTTCACAGTGCATCACACCACACAGGATGCAATCTGCACTTTATTCAGACTAATGCTGCCTATTAACAGTTGAACTATCAACTTCAGTGTCTTTGTAGATGTGCTTTGTTTCATTAGAGATGCTTAGGGATCCTCCCAGATTAAATTTGCTGATGTTCTAAGTCTCAGATTAGATACACACCTCAGATGCCAAACAAGCAGAGGCGCTTTCAGAGGCAATACCATGAGAAACATAGATCTGTAATATGTGTCTTAAAAAAGAATAATAATAAAATGGGAGGCTGTGAGAGTGTAGTTACTTTAATGAAATCTCATTACTAACACTCTTCCTTTAAAAAAAAAAAAAAAGTCTTTTTGAGGTTTCCTGAAAAGAGATGTTGTTTTTTTTCTTCTCCACTTCTGATTTTATTGTTTTAAAGGCTCTCATAATGTCCAATTTTCCCCTCACAAGAGCTTTAAAAATGATATTACACATAGTGAAATGTCAGGTTGCAAACATCAAATAACCTCAAATTCACACAGTCCTACTGGGCCTAGTTGATATACACTTAAATGTATTGCAATAGTTCTATTTACTCAGAAGTCTATTTTGAATCTTCACAAATTCTGAAGTGAAATATATGTTTAGTCTTCATAATTTTCTATTCTCCTGTTACAAAATTTCAATATTCTATCAGGACCATAAAAAATATTAGGCAATTTTGGTGTCTCCTTGTGAGCTTTCAATAATAGTGTCTTTGGATGCTTGAGAGACTAATTCAGTCTCACTGTGATAATTTTTAATTGTTCTTAAATGGCAAACATGAAAATATTTCACAGTTATTTGGAAATATGTCAAAAAAACCTCATGAATTTTTCACAGTGTGTTATTTCATTGTGACCCTGAGTTACCTTCAGTAAAATTGTTATAAACCATTTTTCAAATAGCTGAGATTGTATGTGCCATCTTATTGACATCTCAGATGTTCTTCTATCCATTTGCAGAAGAGTTAACTCAGCAATGTGATTACAAGAGCTTTCAAGTTTTCTAGGTCTTTTATAATATGCCCCTCCACATCAAATAGAAAAGTTTACTTATTTTATTCTCAGTAACCTCACCAATTAGTGGGTGACATGTTAACAAGAAAACACCAAGGGCTCAGGCACACAGATCAGACTTTGTTTTCAACAAAACTCTGATGCTTTGTGGTCCTTAGAGCGTAATGTCACTGGACACACAGACATATTTATAGTGCAGTTCTCCATTGCCTGCTACAGCTCTTGCAGTGGGCAGTGTTCCAATACCTGTAAAGTTCAAAACTGAGATGGCTTGTTTTCATTAGGAATTTGATTTTTATCTGTGGCAGTGTCCTTTTGTTTTCACTAGCACTCTAAGTAATTGGAAGAATAAGAAATGGTGATGCCTAAACAAACTTACAACATTAACAATTGCTTTCACAACAATGAAAACTTTGTTTTTTAGACAGACACTAAGTCCTAATGCTCACAGCTGATAACCTTATTCCAAGGGCTATAAACATAATCATAGAGGGATATAGTAAAAACACCTAAGATACTTTCTGCTCATTCCCTTACTTCTAAAGAATTCCACCACAAAACACTTTACACAAGTCAATGATTCTGCTCCCGCTGGAAATGAGAGAGCCATGGTTCTTTTCTCCGCTTACTCACAGTGTGGAAAATACCTGTCCAGTTCCACCAGGAAGTTCCAGAGACTTGTACATGCTTTGACGGGAGCATGACAAGAGAGGGCACATAAATCATCGAAATAAGATCATTTAGGTGAGAAAATGTTTCCCATCGTGAGCGAGTGGTACACAAGATCCTATTATATAATTTTCTGTCCAACTTGAAAATTATAGTTTGATTTGCTACATTAGGAACGATAACCTTGGAGCTTTACTACTCCTAGGAGACCAAGGGATTTAGTATGGCAACTATAGTAACATATACCAAAAAAATCACAAATGTGGTGGTCACCAACTGATTTTTAAGACTTTTCCCCCTCCCCCCCCAAAGGGAGAGGAAAAATGTGTTACAGTAGCTTGGAGCATGTCTGGAACCAAGTTAAGAAGAATTAAGAAGTTAATTGTAATTTTATGTGGAAAAAAAAAGAAAGAAAACATGAATAAACATTAAAGTGCACTTTGTGAGAAAGAGTGACTAAGATATTTACATTTAAATTTGAAAGTAAAACCCTGCTCAAAATCCCAAGACAAAACATTAGATAACAAGTCTACTAGCCACATTAGGGAAAAAAATAACAAGAGATCATTTATAACATTTTCAAAACTGCCAGAGTGATAAAGAATCTTATAGTTTAAAAGATTTTCCATCAGCTTTAGTGGAAATCAAGTTGAAGTACATGAAGCAAAAACAATTAAAGATACTTCTTCCTCTGTGACTTCCATTGCAACCCAGGCTTGGTAGCAACATGCGCCCTTGGAAAGCTCCACAGAAAGTTGTTTTTTCATTCAATACTGGTCCTATTATACAGTGTGATAAATAAATACAGAGAATAAAAATAATTTATTTCTAGGTTCAAACCTATCTGCTCAACTTAAATGCTGAGCTTTGTTTTTAAGATAGCTTTTCAGAACCATCTTGCTGAAAACATGAGTTTTGAGCAAAATAAGAACCTGAAAGGATGGTGAGTACTTGTTTTCCAGAAATTAAGTCCAGGAATTGAAATATATAGAGAATGCATGTTAGACTAAAGTATATATATATATATGTTTCTGAATACATTTCATCTATTTATTCTCAGGAGAAATCAAAATTGAAAATTCTTAACACTGAGAACCAAGTTCACAATGGTAAATACAAGGTTATCACTTACCTAGTGACAAGTTTCACCCCTTATCTTCATTATTATTTTGTATATACATCAAAATGTTCTTCTCTATATAATGTACTATAAAATAATAGCATACCTGCAAAGGCTAGATTTAACTATTTTTCCCAAAAGCAAGCAACCTACTAGGACCACCAGTTTATGTTGTACATGAGATTTTTCTTCTAGCCATTATATTCTGTTGTTCTGTTTGGGTTTTTGGGGTTTTTTTCGTTCCTTCAGAAGACAAATTACTGCTGTTCCGTAAGGGTTAGGCCTTGACTGCTCGTGCAGCTCAGCACTGACTGATTACTCTGAGTCTAGAAGATGCTGCTGTCCATGGAAAAAGTGATCTGCTCAGCTGCTCAGGGAGGCAAAGGCTGTAGTCCTGTTTTTAACTTACAGAAATACCCTGTGTTTATTACACTTTAACAAAAATAGATACATTAAACGGCTAGTCATAGGGGCGATCATTGGCTCCTATCTGCGTTAATAATACTCACAACGATTTGCTACACAGTTACATATAAGGTTACTAAGCAATAAACCCATAATAGACAGAAAGTCAAAGACCTCGAACAATGAGAACACATCATATTAAATAATAGCACTGGAGGTCAGAAAGTATACTCCATCCATATCCAAAGATGTCTTCATTGATTCATGATCATAGTGATGTGATTGTTCATAGTACCTCAGAACTGACTAAAAAGCAGAAGTTACAGAAGAAGTAATGAAGTGCTATTAGTTGCATCTAAAATGCTGCTTTTACCAGGCAGATGTCAGATTCTCAGCTGTGGTGAGTTTGGTCTTTACTTGCAGTTAACAAGAGGCTTTCCTCTCTTGTTATGTCCTCCCTCCCTATTTTTAGAAGCCTCTCATTCGTGCAGTGCTCATCAATGTGTGAAATTAAAGTATGAACTGATCAGTATGTGAAAGCAAGGTTCATAGAGTTAATATATGAATAAGTTGTACCAGGGATCTTGAATGCATTTAAGGAAGGCTGTGGCACCTGCTGAAATGAGCTGCAACTACTGCACTGAGTGCTGAAATCAGAATGGCTGAAAGTGAAGACACACTGGAATTTATTAAGGTTGGTCGAGTATTGGCAAGTTACTAAATACAGACAGGTAATTGCATTTGGCTGGGATTACTAGTATTAAATCATATATTTAGATGTGAAGGGCAGGATTACAAAAACTCAGTTTCCACTGTTAAATGGAATGCTTTAAGCTATAGATATGGTTTACAAATAAACTGGATTTTTCTGCTTTAGTTATTGACATGAATAATTCCATGTATAATTCTAATGTCCATGTGTCAGGAATGTAAGTGGTCTAGCTCTTCAAAAGAAGTTATTCTGAAGAAAGAAGTGGATATATCCTGTTAAACTAGTCTCATTCTCCCAAATAAACAGGATCAATTTTCTTGCAGCTTGGCTTACAGAGACTGTGAAGAATACACAGAGTTAGGAGTAAAATTAAATGGAGAAAAATAATAGCGTGGAAGAATACTGAAGATAAATGCTCCATTAGACCTGAACTCCTCTGAAGACTCAAAGCATCCAAGAAAGATTTACGCCATATACAGGGCACTGGCATGGAGGCAATCAGAAAGTAGCCTTTTTACTGATAGTTTTGGTACAGTTAATGCATCTGAACAGACATTTGTGTATGTCAAGCCAATTGTGCAGGAGATGGGATATGTGGCATAATAATCTCTGATGTAATTGATAGTATATCTATTCTCCAATTTCAAACAGAGTGGTGGTGGGCTTTGACAGCGTATTCTACAGCACTTGCTAAAAAGTATTACGTGCATATGATGATGAAAATGACAAGATAATGTTGGACTTCTCATCCTCAAAATTCTTGTAAAATGTACCCCTACTTTCGCTTCTGAGCTGTTCCATGAGTATTTGACAATAGAACATGTTATGTATTTAAGTTGTGGGAAAAGTGAAAATTTTCCTGGAAAGTTATGGTTTAAAATTAGGAATATTTAAAACCATAATACTTTTTAAAATTATCACATAGGTTTAAAACTCTGATCCCAAGTCCACAATTAGCTATAGACTTATGTGCCTACATAAAATCTGACAGTAGCTAGGAAATACAACAGACAAGCTCAGCACCTTCTGAAACTGATAAAACCTATTTCAGAAGCCTAGAATTACTGAACAGAAACACTACCCTGCAGTTTTGTAGGCCAAAACCATTGTGTTGCTTCCCTAAAACAAAGGAGATGTGACTACATCATCTAACAAAAATAAAGGAGTTATTTCTCAGGTTAGAGTAAGGAAGCTTACTGCAGCTCATCATGAGTTTCAAACATCTTACGAGACGCATACAGAGAATCTTTCATTCTTGAAAAACTGCAGATTTCCTCAAACATTTGAGTAACTCTCAGATTAAACTACACTTTCTTGTTCAACCCTAAAAATGTCTTAGCTTTTTCATATTTTTTCAGGGCAATGTTTTAAGGTGAAATTAGACCGCCTTAAAAACTTTCCACAGCTTCTACCAGCAATTTTTTTTCCCCCAAATAATACTACATGGTAGTATTTTGAAATATTTGCAAGATAAGATTTGCTTTTGCACTTTGTAAATGAAACAAAATGTTTGTTTTCAAATATACATGTAATGGAAATTATAATACTGGTTATAAAATCATGATTATTTATTTGTCAATATTTTAATTCATTAGGCAACAATTTGACTTTTTTCTGTTCAAAAGTCGAATGGAAATTTTTTTAAAAGTGTGAAGTTATGTGCAAAAAGAGAGAAAATATATTCTTATTTCACCAAGGTAGTAATTTACTAGGTGTCAAAGTAATAGCTGAGTTCAAGCCTCTTCAAAAACACTGGCATTTTCAAAGGTAAAAAATATAAGAGATATGTTTCCAAGAAGTTCAACTAGGAAAGCATAAAATTAAAGAAATCTTCTGAAAAAAAAGGAAAATAAGATAAAAAAGAAGTATCAGAAGGTACTTTGCAGCACAGCTTTCAAAGTGATTAATGAAGCTTGGGACACTACTGCACAAAAAAGTACTTCTACTTTATGTCATGTTGTCTGATCTGGTAAATTTGGAAGTTGATTTGTTAACATATCTCATAGTTCACTCTATTTTTTTCTAATCCATTGCTTAGCCCTGTTTTGTTTGGGAGCAGGCATATGTCAACTGAACGGACACAGCCACTTACATTTGCTTCTGGTAAGACTACATTTATAATACCTTTTACCTTTGAAAGGAAATTATATGCTTTAAGTTTAAAAGCAGACAGGTTTCTAGGAATAAAAACAGAAACGTGATCAGCTCTATTTGCGTAATTCGTACATACTTTACAATTAAAAACCCACATTGTAGTCTCCTGCGTACTATCGTTGTTCCATGGATAAAAGCACAACTTGGTGCACAATTAAATCATCTAAAAATACATTAAAAGATCTAATGCTGCCTTGTATGGCATGTGAAATAATCAACATTTTTTGCTCACAGTATCAGCCATTATAATGATATCACACTGTCATTAAACTAAAGCTGTTATTCCACTGCTAAAACAACTGATCAATATCCATTACCATTCAGTGATGGTTGGAGCCAAAATGAGATTATATTGCAAATGAGCCACAGACAAGGTAATGATCCCTCCACTTTGATGTATTTAAAGGCATTCTCTAAAGCAGATAATTTCCTTAAGAGAGAATACAACTTTTCTATCAAGTTTCCAATCTAGGCAAATAAAAAATGTTCTTTAATTACAAAAAGCCTTACGTAGTATGGTTTATGACGAGCTAATACTGTTCTTGGCTAAGATAACCACTGCTGGATCAATGAAATTGTTTCCAATTTCTGCCTATTGAGTTTTACATGTTATAAATGCTGGGTTATATAGAGCCTATGCCATACCAAGGAAATGAATCAACTGTTTTCTTGAAGTCAGAATGTATCTCAGTGTATTGTATCTCAATGTAGTGTATTTCAAAGCTTGCCCAAATATAAATAAATAAAGATGGGAGAGATACCTTAGAAGGATTTTAATGTCTCTTTCATATAAGGCCCACAATAATTTTGTTTTCCCTTTTCTTAACACTGACGAAGTCTGGTTGAGTATCTTCCAAGCTGTGTTTCAGTGGTTCCACCGAGGTCCTGTCAGTCATTGACTTGAGGGACCCAGCTTTTGCTATAATTTCTCTGATCTCTGGATCCTTAGTGTATCCAAGTGTTTACTAGTTATTATTATCCTAATTATTTCTATGTATTAATATACTAATTATGTGTTGTACTAATATGTATTATTATTGTTATGTGGGTTTTTTTCTTGTATATTAACAGGTTATCCTCACCAGATAATGTCCTTGCACCAAGGTATCCACAATTCCTTTACATTCCACATGTCATAACAACATACAGAACACAGGAGGTTTTTCAATTGCTCCATCTTGCACCTCTTTTCAGCAGGTCCTATAGGTTTCGTATTGAAGCAAAAGACTTATCAAGTTGTTGAATTTTGATAATTTACTAATATATAGTACAATATAGTAATAAAACATATCTTACTACTATATCTCAAGTTCTTTTTCCATTTCCAACTTGTTTTTCTTTTGTATTTGCCAGATTTCATTCATTTTACTTTCCAAAGTTAATGATGTTTTGTCATATATGGGTAAAATACTGTTTCTTCCAAATAGCCCTTTTACAACTAGGACTTCTGGTTGGTTTTTGTTTGTTTTTTTTTAAATTCAGCCTTCTGTGATTTTGAATACACTTCTAGAATATTAGTAACACTGTAGCCCTCATCAAGGAAGACAGCTTAAAAAAAAGAAAAAAGAAAAAAGGCTTTAGTTTTGATACCATAATTACTACTTGGAAGGAAAAAATTAATGGTAACAATGATAGGCTTATATAGGCATTTATATATGAAGTATAAATACTTCCTGTGGCGGAAAGAATTTTTCCAATACTAAGATAAAATACTGGAAGTCTAAGATCTCCTTTTCACACGCATATATCTGATATTCCCTTGAGTCTTGCTTTCTCTAATACTGCTCAGTCTGAGCTCTGCAGTAGGGGTCTGAGAGACTTCTGGCTTGTCCAAAAGTCAGTATTTCTGCAAAGGTATATAATAATAGAGGCAAAGAAGTTTAGCTCTTGCATAGATAACAATTAGGCTATTATCTTTTAGTCCTTCATACCCATAAAAGAGAGACTGTGATCCAGTTTTCTACAAAATGGACACATTGTCCACCTGAGCTATTCAGCAGAAAAAACTTGTTGGATATAGGTTGGGTTCCAATGGTAACCTTTGTCATTGTTCTCTTCTTTGTTATGTAAAGCTAAGGACACCTGCGGTTTTTGAAAAACTCATATTCCTGGCCCATTTCTTTGGACAGGTCACCTTTAACTTCTCACCTCTCTGACTTGTTCTTCCTAAAAGCGTTTTTGCTCTTACTGACCCTATTTGATACCTTCATTTAGTGAGTACAATTTGGTTTTCTCCACCATTGCCTCTGAGGCTTGAAAGAACTCTGCAACAATAACGAATTCTTTGCAAAATCTCCTTCTTTTTCCATGAAACCTCAAATGAAAGCATTACTAGATAGGCAGCTGGTGTCCTATGACCACAGTGCATGTAATACTGAGCCTTGCTGCTTTCACCACTGCCTGCCTGCCTGCCTACCTCATTTTCACTTTGTCCTATATCTTTGTGATATGGCTGTGCAACCATCAAGCTGCCTGGCTTGGCCACCACCACCCTCACTGTCATTCTACAGACTGGAGTGGGAGCAGCATAAGGCCATAAAGGAATACAGTGCTGAGAACATATGGGGAATGGGTTGAGGCAGCCACAGTGCATGTTACAGTGATGTCACTGCTCCGGGCACCCACACTAGAGCGAGGAAAGCTGACCTGTTATGCTGCAGTCACACCTTTGATTGTTCTCTAAACATACTCTCAGTTATAAGTTCCTTAGCAGTGGTGTGTGTCAGCAAGAGCAACTAGATCACAGTGCATGGCTACTCTGAGGCAAGATGATAATAATACCAGCAACAAATAATAAAAACCAGCAATAACCCTGCATCATCTAACAGCTCAAATGCAGATTTAAAGCTAAAATTAATAAATCATTGTTGTGAAGAGACTCTTACAGCCCCTTCTATACTACTATATTCTGCTTTATTTAATGTGAAGTACGTAATGCAGCCTGACAGCCCTGATAGCAGAACTCTCAGAAGACTTAGTGGAATTATATGATTTTCTTTCTCTGATCAAACTGAGAACTGACTTGTTTTGGCAAAATTGTAACAAGGTTATGAGTGTTGACAGAAAAAGGGCATGCTGGGGAAAAATCACAGGTCAAAAATGCTATCTAATCTAATAAATACTCTAATTCTTAATGAGTTTGTCTTGGTTGATTTTATTTTTTTCTTACATAGTTGTTTCTAGGAAGTTTTCTGCTCTTACTTTATGTTTTCTATATGAATACATTAATTACGTCTTAGTTCTCAGAGATCTAAGGGTTGGCGCTGGTAGCAAAACTAGATGGTCCTATTTATAACAACTGTTTGATCAATAATGTATTGCAGATGCGCAGCCCATAGTATGCTGTCACAAACATACCAATGGAATGTCTTTCTCCTACACACACTCTGCAGCAGCTCGCTTTGCAGGGCCCAGCACTATTCCTCTCAAACAGAGGCCAATGAGAGTCTTGCTGTTTAATTGCAAGTCCATTAGAACAACACCAAAGGTTAAGTTATTGCAGTTACTGACATTAAAGTGGCAAATAAGCAAGGCCCAAAGAGAAGAAAAGGAAGCGTGATTCTTTTTTATGGCATTAAAACTATAATTTTGCTGAAGTCATAAGGCCACTTCTGTTGTTTTTTTCAGAGCTGCATTCTCATTGGCTGTGGCTGATTATAACAAAAACATGTTGAAAAAAAATTTAAAAGACTGAAATGAAAGAAGATTTTCATTCCCTTTTACTTACACCTGCCTCATCAAGACTTCTTGCGCTGAAGGAAAAGTGTAGATGAACTGATTCTGGTGGATTGATTCTCTTTTATGACATGAACGCCAGCTGAACAGAATCAAATTCTGTCCATATTACTTCACCAAGTTCGGTTGGTACAAATGAGACTAATTTCCAGTGTAATGTAATGTCATCCAGACAGCAGGCCTACTTAGATTTGATGTCATGACTATAGAAAATGAAAATTACTGAGTTCTGTTCAACAAGTAATAATGATCAACTGTAGGCTTTAAATGTCTCAACTTATAAGAATGGCTTACATAGCCCTAAGATACATACATATTAATTAGAGTGTTTTCTCTTTCATAAAAAAAAATTCGAAATTCTTATTCCTACCCAAACTGATAAAATTGTTCCAAGGAAGAACAACAAGCCTTCAACATTACTTTGAGGTCTTAAATCAGTATTAAAAGTCTTTCTGTATCTAATAATCTGAAACTTCGTAAGCTGGGTGCAAGAACTGCTTGGTAAAATTTTGTGGCTTTGGTTACAAAGACAGATGTACCTATCTCTGAACAGCACAGTCAACATACTTCATCAAGATAAAAAATGTGTAAAAAGAAGAGATATCATTTTAACTCTCTCAGAAGCTACACGAAAAACAATTAACATACTAAACTGAATCTCTTGCTGTAATTTTTAGTTTCTAAAGTGTTTTTTTTATATAGTCAGTTTTTAATGTTTATTATTGCACACTATCTTGCTTGATTTCCACTTTCAGCCGTTTCCTCAGAACTTCATATAATCTGTTTTACTCAACAGATGATAACTGAACAGAAAAGAGCCATTCCAGTATTTGAGAATAATTCAGAAAATAATTCATGTTTAAATGATTTTCAGATACTTTAAAGTACCCTTGATTATTAAGATATGACTTATGAATTCAGAAAATTACATAGCCAACGCTAGTCAGCCTTCTCAGGAAAGTCAATATATTAAAACCCAATATCAAATATACTCTCTTTATCATGTTAGAACCTTGAGTCACTCTGCTTCTCTTACCAAAAATACTCATTGTGCAATGAGGTAAACAGAGTTCCATTTTATACAAGCAAAATTTCATTACTAACATCAGTCTATAGACAGAACACATAAATTAAAGTTTAATGCCTGGCTGCTAATCATATGTCTATCATACTAAACTTTTGTTCTTTTAAGGCTGATCTCATATATTTTCCTGTACAATTATGTAAATATTTCCTTTGTTGTTTAGTCTTGCTGTTTTCCTAAAAGGTCTTTTTATATGCCTGAATTTAACAGTAGAAATTACAGCTATGCAGTGTTTTATATCTCTGCAACACTTTAGTTTATAAAGTGAAAAAAAAAAGACAAACTGTACCAATTCATCTGGGTCTTCTTGCCTTCTGAGCACATCACTGATGTGTGTGGTGTTGTCTGTGGGATAACACCAAGTGATTGATGGTACTTTTTTCCTACCTAAATGCTGTAAGTGTTTAGAATAAAATTAGGTTTTCTAATGGAGTTTACTGGAGTATGAACATCATTGGGGAATGTACTAACACAGTTCTTCAATGGTCCAATCCTGCTCCCACTGAAGTAATTGGAAAACATACATTACTTTTCAGAGAGGCAAATTTAGGCCACAAGAAATTCAGACAGAAAGACATACAGCATAATGATAAACTGTCTAGATTCCAATATCCTTTAGACCAACTTTTTAAAGGTATAGATGTCAACATAATTGGAACTGCTCCCACTTACACTGATATATATAACCAGACTGGGCCCACCAAAATTAGATTAAGTCTAAGATTTAAAATAGTCACATGGAACATTACCTGATTCAGTAACTATCGGTCATCAAAATAAACATTTTATTTCCTGTAGGATTACCTACACAGACTAACAGATACAAAACTAAATCCAAAGAAGTAGGAGTCTTCAGATTTTTTTTCTGCATCATTGGTTTAATCATAGTGGAAGATCACATTATGGTTTTATGCATCCATATGTACATTTGACAAGTCTCTGAGGAGCTGGATGTTTATTACTTTGACCTTAAATAAAAAGGAAAAAAATGCTTCCTTTTCTTTTAAGAACTTTATCCTCTGCAGCACGGAGCACATTGTAGAAATGTCAAGGGCTTTGAATTGCCATTAAAGCCAGAAGCTTGAAAGGTTGAGCCATATAGACATTTATTTTATAGCAATTAATAACCTGAGAAATTAAGTCACTAATATACTATACATCTTAATTAGAAGCCTCATCTTCACTGCAATTTAATTACTTTCCTTTAACTTATCTTCAATTTAATTACTTTCCTTTGCAGCTTGCATAACAAAGGTGCAGATTCTATATAAGATTTACAATGGGTTCAATTGTTGTTTTGTTGTTTGTTTATGTGGAACTTGATGAGAAGAAAGATGAATGCTAAGTGATCTATTTTTACTCTCTAGTTGACATGCACAAGTCTCACTAAAAGAGGAAGACATCACAGAGAATACGTCTCTGTGACTTTAGGAAAGTATCGAAGCTACACTGCATTTTAGATGGCTACTATGTTTTAGTTTATTCCCTCACACCTTTTGCAATAATTTATGTTGCAGTTTATATTGCTGCACGTCCAATTACACTTATAGGATGAAAAAAAGTGTTAAAAAACCAGAATGGGAAAGTCTTGCTTTAAATACAAATTTCAGAGCAAGTCATAGACTAAAACAGATGTATCAAATTTTGAAAAAAAAAAAAAAAAAAAAAGAAAAAAAAACAAATCCAGCCAAAAAAACCCCACCCCCAGCAAACCCTCCCCCCAGTGTAATCTGATGAAATTACTAAATTAATTCAACTTTTCAGGCTTTGCATAGATTGGTTCCCTTTGTTCACTAACTCAATGCTACACATCTAACACACTGAGTTTAGTCCACTTTTATGCATGCCTTACTTTACCTATCCAATCATGCCTTTACTTATCTCCTATTCAGGTTACATCAACCAGCTTGCACACAGCCATTTTGAATACAATACCGTGTCAGCTGTGCAGTGGCTCCACCAGAATATACGGTCAGATTCATCACGAATCCAATTCTTTGAATTTAGAATAAGAGACAGTGAACCAGTATTTCTTAGCCTTTAGGCAGCTTTTAGCCAGACTCCAATTCTGTCAAAGGATCATGTACCAGAATTCCAGCCCTTCTAGAGTATGTGAATGTTGTTCCAGACTTGATAAACCACTTTTCTGCCCTGCAGATCAGCATAAAATTATGCCTATATCCACTTAGACTTGATACGGTCCTGCAACTGCCATGTTGTCTCCAATACTCAAATCTCTGATTCACATAGAATCATAGAATGGTTTGAGTTGGAAGGCACCTTAAAGATCATCTAGTTCCAACTCTCCTGCTGTGGAAAGGGACAGCTTTCACTAGATCAAGTTGCTCAGAGCTCCTGCCAACCTGGCCTTGAACACTTCCAGGGATGGGGCATCCACAGCTTCTCGAGGAAACCTGTTCCAGTGCCTCACCATCATCCTCACAGTAAAGAACTTCTTCCTAATATCTAATCTAAACCTACTCACTTTCAATTTGAATCCATTTGCCCTTGTTCTGTCACTACATGCTCTGTAGGAAGTCCCTCTCCTTTCAGGAACTGGAAGGCTGCAATTGGGTCCCCCAGAAAGCCTTCTCTTCTCCAGGCTGAACAATCCCAATTCCCTCAGCCTTTCCACACAGCAGAGGTGCTCCATCCCTCTGATCAACTTGATCACCCTCCACTAGACTTGCTCCATGGCTTTGCCCTTCACATAGAGCACAGTGTTTCTGATTTTTTTATGGTCACAGCATGCCCCCTTTTTTCAAAGGTATCTTCTTGCTCTCTCTGCCTGTTCCAGATGCCAGTAGTTTGGTTTTAGCCTCAGAGACACTTGTCTATTGTAACAAAAGCGTAGAGAAAGCCCTCATAATTTTGTAAGCCTTAAAGGATCTAGGCTATCTCCTATCCTAAGCTGTTTAGATGCCTCTACTTTCCTGTCATCCTACAACCTCAGTGCTTGGGAAAGGAATTCCAACCTTACCATTTGAAAGAAGGTGAAGTTGTGCACAGAAAGTCTGGATGCGAAAGAAGCCCCAACCCTTAAATTTTTTTTACGCTTTGTGAAAGAAAGCCAAGGTGCCTAAATCAGGGCCACAGATCCAGCTTTTAGATGACAAATTAACTTATCTAAGTTTGTAAATGTGCTGCTAAGGGATGTTGCAGAACTAAATGGGTGAGTTGGTTAATGGGCTTTCATGAAGAATAGATGTATGAGTGCCTATTAGACATAAAGATCCTTCACTGAGGTCAGGAAATCCCCCCACTGCTGAGACTCAGTTGTGGGAGGGGGTGTGAGGATAAGGATGCTCTTTCCTACACTGTTTCTTGAGGCACTTATTATGAATCACTTTCCAGTACAGAGCATCAGACTGGATGGGTTTTGTTGTGTTCCTGTAAAGCTGTTCATACATAGTTTAGATGTTTAGACTACAATACATATTGATTTAAGATACCCAGACTAAATTAAAATGAAGATTTAAAAATATATGTCTAAAAGGAGAATAATCAGCACTGAGGAAATTATATTTTTGTCATAAATATTAACTTGGAGCAAAGGGCACAATGAATACCAATGATTTTTCGATAACATAGTTTCTTCAGGACTTAATATAATCTTTCCTATCTCAGTGAACTGTGCATTAAAATGTTTATATTAGTTGTATCAGAAATCTACAATAATGACAACTAGAGCTCAGCATATGCATACATATGTGTGTGTGTATTTCTGTACATTTTATTTTTAAAAATGTTAAACCATGAAGTGTTGACATTAAGGATTTACAGAATTTACAAAAAAAAAAAAAAAAAAGGGAAGAAAACAGTCTTTAAAGAGTGACTTTAATTTTTTTTGACAATATTAGGTATTTTGCAAATACTCTGAGCCACTTTTGTCCCATAAGTCTTCCTAGAGCTGGTGGATTTTTGTTTCCTCTGATCCATGGTGTGGAAAACCGATAAGGTAAATCTACCCTCACAGCCCTCCAAAGTCACTTAGTTTCTTGACATTTTAATGGTCCTGGTTCACACCAGATTACTGTTGTTATAATGTCAGAGCCATTCCAAAAGTGAAGGCACTCCCAGTAGCCATATATATCATTTCTCGCAAATGCTAGACTGCTGCTTTTTAAATAAATAGGTTGTAGTAATAGTGATCAGGGAGTGTTCTTTCACTGGTTCACCTCTTGAGTCCCAGATGGCTAGATTTTTCAAACCAGAAACAGAAAAACAGAAAAAAAAAATTCCCTAGATTCACAAAAATATGTGCTTCATTTTTTAAAAATCCATGTAGAAGACAGTCATCCCTAGGAAGATTTCTAAATCACTTTTGATAGGGCAGACAGAGACAGAGAAATTAACAGGCCTGTAGTAATCCTTTAGCTGCCTAAACCAAAAAGTTATATGACATTAAGTAAGCCTTCACCACCTCTCTTCCAGCTCCAAAAGAGAACTTTCCCTTTGCCTTTTCAGCAAACAGGTGAGGCCATGGGAGGGAGGAGGTCCAAATGCACAGGGAGGCACAACATGGTCATCCTAGGGGACAATGGCACTGAAAGAGAGAGAATTTGGGGGTCATGATATCAGAGTAGCACCAGGAATGACTGAGGCATATGACTGACCAAAACAAAGAAATACATGTTTTTATATAAATAAGTAAATAAGTAAAATTCAAATCTGTTCTTCTGCATCTTTCTTGGACTAGCTCTAAATCAGTACTTTCAAAACAGTGACTTTCTACTCCCTGCAGGGGTGGTGCAAACATGTCCCCAGGTGACTAGACAATGTCTTGAAGAAATCCTCTGATAGCATGTCCTGAGCAGTCAAAGCCCAAGGGTCCTTCAATGAAAGCTTCAACAGAAATCTTTCTGGAAGACTTGTTTCTAGCTAATGGTAGGAGATAGCCAAGTATAACATGATTATTCATTTCCCAGAATACCTCATGTCCTCCTTGGGTTTGGTGGCTTCAAAATGGCATGGAGTTGCTTCCAATAGTTTTTTACACAAGGAGATCACCATACTGGCCCCTGTATTTCCTAGGAAAGACCCAAAATAATAAAGGTGCTTCAATTTGCAACAGAACACCCCTCTGCTGAAATCCTGCTGCCCCTTGTACATCTCTGCCAGCCTCTGCATTGGTATTGATTTCTCAGTTAGGTGCAGAGGAGCAGAAGAGTAACAGAGCATACCATTTCTGCATGTCAGCTTCAACAAATATAATGAGCAAGAATTTTCTTCCAGATCAGGGCTGATGAGCATTCAGAAAATGCCACAGGTGACAATGTATCCTCTTGTCCTTTCCGCTGTTTTGACACTTTTGAGGCAGCAAGGCTTGCTTTCTGTTGCTCACCTGGGCAGAGCACAGAGGCCGGTGGCATCTTGCCAGTTATCCCCCACCAATCCCAACCACAATGCCATCTGTATGCTGCCCCCATGCCTTGAGCAGTCCTTCCAGCTGAAAGCACTCCTGATTCACACAGTCCAGCATCTCAAGCAGCAATGAGTGTGCTTGACTGGCTACCCACAAATTCACAGTGTCCAGTCCTTTCTGCAGGCTGCTATAGCACCTCCCGTGAAAAATCACTTGCCTCTTGGGAACTGAGAGCAGCCTTGGGTGTGTTAGCACAGATCTGGCTGACTTTGCCTAAGGTAGTCCCTCAATACCTTTAGACCTTCAAAAAACCTTTTCTTTCTTTAGAGCATAGTTTTATATCCTCACGTTCTTCATGGATCTTAGTTCTGGATGATTACAGTCTGTTTTCCTAAATATAATGTGGTCAAAACACTTGCTTTAAAACAATACTTTACCAGTGCATTAAATTCTGCACCAGGTAACTCAAAGCTTTTGGAAGCGATCTAGCTTATAATATTACTTCTGAAGATATTAAAAGTAATAAATAAAAACATAGCAACTAGGGTGAATTCAAGAGACAGTGAAAAGCATTCAGAGATTTTTATATAATATATTTCAAATGGTTTTTCCAGAAGGTATGTATAAAAAAATCTAGCATCAAAGGTTCCTCTGCTTATGTCTTGTGGGAGAACAAATGCATTTATGCATTTGATGGCAAAGATGAGGAAAGGAGACAGTTCTGGAAGCCACACTTTCAGCTCAGGAATAAGAAACTTCCCATCTGAAAAAAGATTTTCTTTTCAAATTTTCAAAAATCCAGGCTTAATGAATATTTGATAAAAAATTAATATTTAAAAAAA